>MUZC01000219.1:141862-160151 GCA_002072015.1 Radix auricularia
CCCCCCCCCCCCCACACACACACAAAAGTATTATTCTTCAGTAATGGGTATGTGTAACCTGTAATCAGACTCAAATGTATCTGGAAATTGATATATTTAGTTTCATGGTTTTGGGTTGTCTCAGTTTGGCTGGATATGATTCTCCATTAGATAAGTGTCATGACTTTTTGTGTGTGTAAATAACTCAAATGTTGACATTACAGAATAAAAGCATAACATATAAAAAATATTTTCTTATAAATTCATTAACATTTGTTATCCAATATGCCTTATTAAACAGTTTTTTTTTCTTTGAATTAGCTGCTTTAGTTTTTTATTTAATATTAATCGGGTGTTTAACTTTCCCCCCAGAAATTTGCCTTCCTTTGGTTACATATCCCTGATATGGAGTGCTAAGCCTGAATATTTTTTCAATTTAAGTTGAATATTTAATGAAATGACTTGGTCCTTCTGTCCCAAGCCATCAGTATTAATCATGTAGGTAGAAGTCTGCTCTTGCTAAGGACTCATGTTATTATTATAAAGTTTTAATATAACACTATATTTATGTAATAATTCTATTGCTTAATCTTTTAATGACATATTCTCTTAATATTAAGTTATAATTTTTTTCTTCATAAGGTGAGAGAATAACTAACTGAATTTGAAAGGTCTAAATTTCTTTTGTTGTCTTTACGTGTTGTGTTACAGGGTATGAGTCATGCCTAGACAAAAATTTTATGAATATTTTTTAAAATTGTAGATTTCACATTGACTTATGCTTCATAAATGATTACTTTTTTTTAGGGCTGTTATCGATTAATTTAAATTTAATCGTTAACTTTTGAAAAATTACCGAATAATTAATAGATAATTTTGATTAAAGCTGAAAATAAGATTTATGACGTCTTTAAACTGAAAATTTCATAAAATGCCCATAACTTAAGTTTTTAATAAAAAAATATTGCATTTTTGGTAGACATATTTTAAATATAAGTAGTTCAATTTAATGTCAATGAATAAAAAATTTGTGATTGTTAATTAAGTAAAAACAATGTTTATTTTTTAAATATCCCTTTCCTTATAAAAAAACTGCTTAATTTAAAGTTAGCACCCTTTAAAACTCTTTTTTTTAAAATGGAGAAGTTTTATACATAAAAAAAACTATTATTAATCATTAATTTTTTATTAATAAATTGAAAAAATTGTTTGAAAATGTTCTTTAATTTTAATTGCTATTTTATCGATTAAAATAATTTTTATAGATAAAAATGTTTACCGATTAATAGAGAAATTAATCGATAATTTCCGCAGCCCTACTTTTTTTTTAATCAGGAGGCTTAAAATTCTATTAAATTCACTGCATTTTATTTTTGTATGATTATTCTTGGTAATATGTAGCGTGACAAGTGCCCAGTGTTTATTGCTACTTATATCCATTTAAAAATATTTAAAAAATGTTTTTGACATTATTGAAATGTAAAAAAAATTTATATTATCTGTTGTTTTTAAAATTCCTCATTACAATATTTTGAGATGCTTCATTTATGTGAGATCAGTCATACAAGTGGAGAATTAAGATGTAAAAGATTGTATCACTTTCAGCCCTTCCATTTGTCTGCAGCTAAAATATCCCATTTAAAATTTGCATTGTTTTTAGAATGTTGTTTTTAGAGTTATTTAAAGATTTATGAAAATTGTATATTTAATACCCCCTCCCTCCACAATACAATGAGAAGCTTTATAACCTGAAGGCAATTATTTGTAACATAAAATGTCATGATTATTTTGTCTGTTAAATATAATCTATGGGAAATTCAATGCATTTGTTTTTTAAAATGTACATCTTGAATGTATAAATGTTAAAATATTAGAGCATTTAAAAAAGTTTATTGTTACATGTCAAATTTCCTGGTGTGTAACAACACTAGAAAACAGAGATTATGAATTCATAGAGGATTATTTAAATGTTTGAATTCATGTTTATCTTTTGCAGAAATTTTTTTTTTTGGCTACCTTGCAATGTACGACAATAACTTTGTGCAGCCATTGCGATATCATGTTTACCTCTTTGGCCCATTGTTGTGACACTGAAGCCGACTTACGATTCAACAAGGTTGTAAATCTTAATGTAAATTAACTGTTATATTCAGTTTGTATTTTATGTCTTTGTTGAAAATGAATCGCAATAAAAAAATTGAAACATGTTTCATAAGGACTGGTGTTGTTCATGATCAAAATAATAACTTTATTTACTGTCATAGTGTTGATTTAATGATAAAGTTAAAAAAAAAAACACATGCTCAGGTGGTGACAAAACTATAGCAAGCTTATATTTTAATTTGAAAATAATTTGAATAGCACAAACATTACTTATAATAAATAACACATATTTGAAATAATTAAATCAGCATATAAACATTCTGTCTCAATTAAATTAAACTAGAATAATTTTTCATAATTCAGTCTATCACAAGATATGAATTTCTTATATGGACATGTTATTGAGTATGAATAAAGATTATATGAAGGAAAAACTATTGATAAATGTGAATTAGGTATTGCAAGGAAAAAAAACATACATTTGCTGACAAAAACACTAGGAGATGGTAGAATTAAATTTTAAAAATATCTATTACTCTCGCAGCAAAAGAGCATGTTGTTAAATCTTTTTTTATTTTGCATGGTTGTTTTTCTCTTAATTTCTGTCCTAAATTTTAAAAAATAAAATAAATACAATTTTTTTTTTTAAATTTCAAAATGAAAATAGTGTTGAAACTGAAAACAGACACTTATGTTTGATTGTGTACCTCAATACTGACGTAATAGTTATGGTCCAAACTTAGCTGTGCTAGGCTGGTATTTATTACAACTGATATATTGAGCAGAAAATAGTGACAGATTTTGAAGCATAATCAATTTTGGAGGGAAAGGTCTAAATTTTATTAACTAAACAGTGCCTATAAAAAGGCTAGTATACATTATTGCATGTTATTCTATTGCAAAGACAACATAAATTTATTGAGATTTTTTTTAACACCAAAAACATGTTTTTGGGCAATTTGTGGCATCAGAGATTCTGTTATCTTGCATAGGGAATTATTTCTATCAGTTAAGCAATATTGGAATGTTTCCTGTAACAGACTCACTCCCTAGCACTAGGACTAATTCTCATTGGTGATTAAAATTAAAACTAAATCAACAAATATAACAAACAATGCTGCATAATAATATCTTCTCAGGCATACACAGTAACAAAAGACATTTAGTTGAGCTATCACAGTAAGAGCATCAGGCTATTAACAATTAATGCACACTAATGCATAATTCACAATTAATGCACACTTATTTTCTTCATGGTATAGTATAAAAAATCAAAATTAGATAATTCTATTCTCCCTTTTTTTGAAAAAATGGTGTTGAAAGGATATTGTTAAACATTGGTTTGGGAGTGCATGAATATTTGAATTTATAAAATGGTTTCACCTGAAATACCTGTTGAAATCATCCTGAACTAGCAGTGAGCTTTAATTGAATCGTTCAAATGTTCGAGGTTTTTTGTCCATTTTCAAAATATTTTTAAGTGAGATCATTCCACTTTTAAAAAGATCTTTACAAAAACAGAAACTTTGACACAAAAAACTCAGAATGTTTAGGTGTTGGTAAGAGCTTACTTGCGCACAAGCAGCATGCGTGATGCACAAGTTTTGCCAACTAAACTTGCATACTCCCTAACTTCAGCCTCATCGTCACCAGCTTCATTCATTTCAGCATAGAAACCGTAGGGCAGTATTGTGCCATTGTGTAGCACTAGGACCCTGCTGACGTCTATATCCGAATCTTTATCCTCTGGGGAAACAAATACAAGTTAAGAGACATGTGCTTCAGCAAATGCATTCTGAAAGTTCTGAGTGCAGATTGCGGATGTTGGCTGCTGTTTATTTGGAATAAGATCATTTCAAATTTTATTTATTGTTTTATAACTTTCAACTCCGACTCTAATGTAACGAAAACCAAAACTGTGTTAATGGCTGAAATTAAAACAGCCTAAGAGTACCAATGTATTTTTAACTTCACAACTTACCATCTTCATTTCCAGAGAATCTTGCGTACTTGCTGGCATCTAGCTTAGCTCTGCATTCCTCTATTGGCAGCCATTTGTAGGTCTCGGGGCAGGCTAGGAATGATGGATAAAACTGGCCCTTGTATCGCATCTTGGGGCACGAGTGGATGTAGAAGCCCATGTAGTAATATTTGAGATCTGGTGCAGATTTCTGTAGTTTCCTCACAAGAGCCAGCTCCCTGAGAAATAAAAACTTATCTCATGAGTTTCAAATAAGGCAATTATTTATGTACCATATATTATAATTGTTCTACAGCCCGTTCCTTCATAAGCCAACCCCCACTCTTTTGGAAGAGAATAGTATAAAAAGTGTGTAACCCGCTGGTAAATAAACCCCACCCCCCAAAAAAAAATAATAGGACAGCGTAAACAAAATGGTACACATTTATTTTATTTATTACAAGCTAAATTGGTCATTCTTTGGTAAACAGTGGTGAAGCGTGTACTTAAAATAGAAAAAAAATTTGTAAAACAAATAATGTAAACAGTCACAAAACTAAATAAAATGAAAAAATAAGAGAAGTGCACATGTTCAGTAATATTTTATAGCTTCTGGTAGAGCAGTTGAATCTTGTAGAATGTAGACAAGGACCTTGATGATCTACAATAACAACACTGATATTCAATGTACATACCAAAATCACCTATGACCCGTTCGTAAGTCAACTCCCAACTTTTTGTCCAAAAAAAAGTAGGCTTTAGAAGAGTATATACGGTATATAGAGAACACCGAGCACCAAACAAACCACACATACAAAACACACATTTAAAAAACCAGTTGATAACACTTTTCTTTGCTAAAACTAATAATAAAAATAAAAACCAAAATAAATTGGTTATAACTCAAATGTAATCATTGTTGAGGTCAATTTTAATTCAACAATTTTTGTTTCTCCAAAAAATTAAACTCAGTGAGTGTTACTGTTCTTTGAAAGTTCGAGAAACAAGCTGAGCAGTTCTTGGAACTGCATGACACTGACCTTGGTATGGGGTGTTACCCTTATCATTTCTGTAGTGCATGTCGATTGGGTCAGGTTAAAAATAGAGCATAAAATTTGTTGATTTATTCTTCTAGAAAGGTTATTTTGTTTTAATTTCCAATGAAACAACTGTGTTGTGTATGTGTGCGCTCACATGTGATGTAGTTTCAGATGGTAAGAGGGGATGCTGTCACCCGTATATTTGATTTCATTCCTTTACTGGTTTCAAGTAACGTGTAAAGAGACACATAAAAATATCAATTTAACCCAAGCTCTGTGAGTTAATATTTAAAAATAAAAACTGCTTTTTTTTATCTCCCAAAGATAAACATCAGCAATACACACACCATACCAAACATAACTGTTACCTCAAAGCGGAGTAGACCCCTAGTCCCAGAAAGCTGTAGTCGGGATCATAGTACAAATAAACAGAGGAAACACATGATGGGAGGATGTCTAACACACCAACAGCAATTATCTTGCCATCAAGGACATATTGTTGATGAAAGGATCCGTAGCCCTCAGGTGGTCCATCTGATTCATGTTGTTCCTAAGAGAAATGCATTCAGATAATAAACTAATAAACCCAAAAATATATTACAATTCAAAGTGACATCTTAAAATGTTCATTCTAAAAATCATTATTGTTTGAAATATATCAAAACTTTGCATACATAAAATATTGTTTTATAAATATAAATATATCACACAATTGTGATGGCAGTTAACAAAAATTATTAATATGTCTGATTACAAAAATTAGTTTGCCTTTAATTTGTTTGATTACAAAAATTAGTTTGCCTTTAATAGTCTGATTACAAAAATTAGTTTGCCTTTAATTTGTCTGATTACAAAAATTAGTTTGCCTTTAATTTGTCTGATTACAAAAATTAGTTTGCCTTTAATTTGTTTGATTACAAAATTAGTTTGCCTTTAATAGTCTGATTACCAAATGGTGAACTGAATTCAATGAGAGCCATCACCCAAGCATTTAGAAAATTGACTTCAGATAATTCAACTGTACATTTAAATATGTAGATGCAACTATAAATATTGCCTACAATTTAAATAGCTCATAGTTCATAGGATAAAAAAAACTTGCCAGACTAGATTTTTATATTTTAAACATCGTTAGTAAAAACTACAGCAAGTATTTACTAATTGTGTTGACTTTGCCTGAAAATATTTCCAATTACAGAACAAAAATTTCATATGCAACAACTACATGCACTTGATTAAAAAAAAAACATTATAAAAACAATTAGGCATGCACAAGCAAGCAAAAGAACTGACTGCAATTTTGTTATGTCCCTATTAGAGATGAAAAGAAAATGAATATGAAAAGTCCTTAACATTAAAACTAATATTCTTATTTCAAACCATGGTGATATTCTTTTTGGTGTGTGATAAAGTTGAATGAATCCCACTTTGGTGATGGAAAATGAAAAAAAGCATTAAAGCAAGTGAAACACTGATTTGAGCTTGGGACACTGATAAAGAAATAGTGTGCATCACCTCTAGAGGTGAGTCCACCAGAAAGTTTTTGAATCCTTTCTTTTCGCACTCCTCTGGTCGATCTCTGTGAACGGTCATCTGATATTTTTTGTAGAGTGAAAACGATTCCTGGAAAGACAGGCGCATTCTGCGAGACTCGGTTGCTGTGCGGCACAGCAATATCTACAGGAAGACAATAAAATAAGGCATAAAGACAGCTGGGGCTTTAGGACTTTAGCTGAACGATCCGATGAACAAAATATTAGCCAGGCAAGAATAGAGGATGGCACGATATTTTGAAACAAAATTTTTTTACGCATTGAAGAAGAGCCTAAACAATTTTATTGTTTTAAAAAGACTTTTTAAAAATCTTTTAAACGTTGGATAAAACAAACAAAAAAAAAGAAAAGAAAGAAATTAATAGATAAAATAATGATTTGCTGATTTCTTTTAGAGCATCAATTGTTCATATTAGAAGTGCTTTACCATAAAAATTTCAAAATTATTTTCAATAAAGACATTACCTAAATAGATTTTTTTCATGAAGATGAGAATCATTTTTTATTAAGCATTAGACCAAAATTTTTGTGAAGAAAAAGCCAGAAAAAGCTGTGCTCTGCATCTTTTTGTTGAGGATGAATTTTGGTTGACATACTAAATGATGTATTGCAACAGTTCCTTCACATTTGCTTGTGCATGCCAGCCTTTGTTTATTGTAATTTACCCTTAGAGAAGAATCACAAAGAAAGCGTTTGAACTGGCTAATGACAGGCTTTGAGGGCTGGTCCCCATGTATTGTCACCTGGTACTTGTAGTACACAGAGTGGGAGGAGTCAAGTGTTGAGGAAAATAACCGGCTGGGTGGGTTTGACCTCAATAAACGGAGCTGATGGGGGAAAGTTTTGATGAAAGATAAGGAATTTTAGCAAACAACACTTTAATGGCAGGCACTGTTTATTATACTTTCTAGAAGTTTATTTAAGACCTTTTCAGTTAAGTTTATAGGAACATTATGTTCATCAGACCATTGTGTCAGCTTAGCTTATTGTTATATTGTATTTATGAGATCATCTTCTCAGCTTAGTTTAGTATTACATTATATTTATGAGGTCATTTTGTCAGCTTAGTTTACTGTAACATTTGTCAGCTAACAGGTTAAACTAAATTCATTCTTCAGTGGCTATGATTTACATGTCACCATTGATATGATATATCTCCTCACTGTTGCTAATCATCCAGATAATAAATAATTAGACATCACTTCCTGTTTTAGATTAGACTTTAAACTTGTACAGAATGTTACCGTAATTTAAGAAAAAAATACTTGACCTCTAGCTTGTGGGCAGGATTATCAACTCTGTCTGGCTCACTAAGGAAGTCCTCGAGGCTTTTTTCTTGACTTCGCTTTACTTTGATCTGGATGAAAATGACCAGAACTTAATTTTATGTTACATGATGCACACTTAATAACCAGTGGTAATATTGAACTCACAAAACTTTTACAATTTAGTGCTTTATCTATATATATAAAAATCAAAGTATGTATGTATGTATGCATGTTTGTCCTTTTTAGCTGACTAAACCATTAATCTGATCACATTAAAACTTTAGGAAATTGTTGAGGATGCTTCCGGAATGGTTTATGGGGAAAAAAATTTGAACATTGACACTCATGAGGGGCCGGGAGCCCAATTTTTTTCTCCCTGATATGACCAATATAAAAATTAGTTTAAGTGTTAGCTACTAGGAAAATGGATCTTGACCAAACTTAGTACATACATACTTTATAGCCCATATTAAAATACCATAAGGTGTTGAACTCATAATGTCCATTCCTTTGGGGCCGGCGACCCAAAATCTTTATTTTCAAAAGCATTTAGGACTTTACATGATTACATTACATTTACATTATTTGGTCATGATTTTACACGACCTTAAAAGATATTGAAAAATATATCAAATATGATTTAGATTGAAATAAACAGGTATTTTAAAGTTAATTTCTTGCACCGGTTGGGCCTGGGGACCTTTAATATCATTTTACCTATATGAGATATATACAAATTGTTTGAGCCTTAATGACTGGGAAAATGGATCGACCTAATCCAAACTTGGTGCATAATTACTTGAAGCCCTTATTAAAATTATATAGGGCATTGAACCTCTAATATTCAACGCCTGGGGCTATGATTCTTTTTTTGTGAGTAAAGTTTAAGATTTTATTCCCCATTCTGTGCCATGGTCTTGACAAATATTAATAATATATTCAATATTATCCATATTGAACAATTGTTTCCAAATTTACATCCTGCGCCAATCGGGCTAGGGGGTCTTTAATGTCATGATTTGCTTATTATCTCTCTCTCTAAATATATAAATGAAAGTATGAGTGTGTGTGCATGTCCTTTATAAACCATGCATCAGATCGTTGTGAAACTTTTGGAAGCTGTTTAGAAAGCTCCCAATATGGTAACTGGCAACATTTATTTCTAAATGTAACACTCATGGGACGGAGGGTGCTCATGATGTCATTTTTTGCTTATATGAGCTATATAAAAATTATTTTAAGTGTAAGCTACTGCATAAATTGATGGATCATAACCAAACTTTTTATATTAAAACTTTACAGACAGTATTAAAATACTATATGGGCACAGAACATCTACTGACCATTCCTTCGGGGCCAGGGGGCCCAAAATGCCTATTTTCTTAAATGTTTAAGATTGTATACCCCCATTTATTCAATAACGATGTTGACAAATAATGACAAACATATCCATTACTAAGCAAATTGATACATAAAGGTGTTTTCAAATTTACATCTTGCACTGAATGGGCCACATAAAGTTATTTTTTGCTTATATGAGCTATATAAAAATAAGTTTATGCGTTAGCTACTGTGTAAATGAATGGATCTTAACCAAAATTTGTATACAAAAACTTGGTAGCCCATATTAAAAAGCTATAGGGCACTGAACGTCCAATTTCCATTCCAAGTCTTTTTTTGTTATGTTTAAGATATTTTCCCCATTTAATTTTGAACAATCTTGAGAAATATATCCATTATGAAACTGAATTAAAATGAACAGGTTTTTTTAAATTGACATTTTGCATCAAATGGGCCCAAAGGGGCTCTAATCTTTTGTTATATTAGCGGTATAAAAATTAGTGTAAGCATAAATTACTGAGAAAATTAATGGATCTTGCCATCTCAGTATATAAAAATTCAACTCCTAATGTTCATTGCCTCAGGGCAAGGGGCCCAAATATCTTTTTTTGACTGCTCGTTCATTATTTGATTTCCCAAACAATTGATTGATATTGAGAAATATATCATGAGTGCAATGGCAATAAAAAATGTAATTTATCACTCATTTTAGAGCCGGGCCCCTTAATGAAGTTTTTCCTTCTGTAAGCTTTTAAATTATTAATTTATTTAACAGTTTGCCATGAATCTTGGACTTTTTTTTTTCACACTTTCATGTAAATTTCTGGCATAATTGTTTTTAAAACATATTACTCATTGCTTTCTTTAAATTCATTCATTTTTACTGAGATTGTTGCGACACAAGATGGGTCTGCTAGCAGTGAATAAATGAAGATGCGGTGTAATGTGTACAGTAGCTTTCCCCACTCCCCCTACATTTTGCGGTTGAGTCCAATCAAGTCAAGGTAACATATAGAGAAAGAAAGAAAAAGATCTCTTCCAGAGATAGATGATGAAGTTTAAATTCAAAATTCAAATGGAAATCTCTCCTATTCCTACTTTCATGTTTACATTTTAATGTGATAATTTGAAGGATGTAAAAATGATTACCTGCTCGATTGGGTGATCTCCCTTCTGCCCTTCTTTCTTAGCTCTCAGTTCTGCTCGTATCTCCTTAGCTTTCCTGCACCTTGGTTTCCTGGGATCAGGACCAGCACCTAAACATAAAACACTCTGTGTGATAAATTTTCTTATATTGATAAATACTTAGCTTAAAATGAAAAAAACTTAGCTGAGATTATCATATTTATCATATATACATCCATTTAAGTAAGTGTGCACTGTGCACGCTTTATACTTTATTAGCATAACTAGGATAGGAAAGTTATATTCATTGGTGATAGTTTCAAAATATACACAGATGTGTTTTTGTGCTTTTTATTTTTTTCAAAGAAAATTTCTGAAGAATAACAATATAGGACAGAGAAAGGGAACTGTTACAAATACTTTAGCCTTCAGGAAAAAAATGATGCACTTTTATCTTTAATCATTATAAAAAAATAATTATCATTGAAAGTAAATTCATCATTTTCTTCAGACATCTGTACATCTGATAATAAGTTAAAATTCATCCTTTTCTTCAGACATCTGTACATCTGATAATAAGTTAAAATCCAAGTGAACTTTTGTTTTTTAAACTTATTCAACAATGGAACTGTCAAGGTTTGAGATGGTATTATGTGACAGCCCAAAGTGAAATTATTGTGAACCTTATGGTGAAGCAGATTTATCAACAAAATTAATAAATTAGTCATTTAAATTAAAATTTTCATAAAGATTTTTAAAAATGTAAGTTTTTCAAAATTACCTGATTTAGGAATATGCTTCTCAGATGAGGTGTTACTATTCTGACTTATCATAGAGCTCTTTGAACATTTCGCTGACAAGCTTTGAGTTTTACTGGAAGATCCAGATGCTGCTGATGTATCACTTCTACTTGATTCAGTGTCTTTTTTATTCTTGGATTAGAAAATATTTTATTTTAAAATTAGCATAAATAATTACACCTCCAAAAAGAGACAATCCCCGTTCATTACATAAGTGATCTATAACCCAGGGATACAATCTTATAAATGGTTAGTGTGACAAAATTAAATGGTTAATAATGATAAAATTATTTTACAAAATAAAAAAGAGGTTATATTTTACTTTATTTCTTTTACACAATAAGCTATAGATGAAAAGTGTAAGACTATATGATCTTTTCAATGTTTTTTAAAAAAATTTCTTGAAATTTAACAAAAGTTCTCTTATGACTTATGACAAGACAAGACACTTTTATATAAGAAATAGATATCTTATAATTACCTCACCACATCCAGGCATGACAATATTACTGGGATTAGCTTTCTCTGCAAGTGAGTTCTCCACTCCTTTCAGGCCACCAAAACTCTGCTCATCCCCTCCACCATCTTCCGGCTTCCTCCCACTCACTGAGCCATCTTGGTTACTCTTTATTCCGGTGATGAGAAATCTGTTAACTTTTTTAATCTGTTTTTTGTGTGACTTGTTTAGTTTAAAATTCAGTGCTTCACATCGAATAGGGTACTGTGGGCAACATGTGATATTCATAGTTGGTTTGTAGCAATATTTTCCACTCCTAGAGTCAGAGCCAAAAGGATGAGTAAAAGATTATTTTTAATGCCTTTGAAAAAAGATTACAAATGTTTTAGAAAACCAAAATCAATAATTAAGAATTAGCCTCTCCTTTGCATTTATCAATCATTGATCATCACAAATGGTTAAAAGATAATTATTTAAAATAAACTATTAATAGAAAAGACTTATGACATAATGAATTTTTAAAAATAAATTGGGGTACCTCCGCCATCCTCTATCAATGAGGTCCTGATAATCTATGACTGCCATTTGATGAGCCCACATTCCTAAAAATTACAATAGTAACAAATATAATTGATATGATTTTGATAGATTTTAAAAGTTTTTATTTTAATTTCATATTAATCATATCTTTAATTAATTTTATTTTATTGTAATAATGATGGCCTTTTCCCCATGCCTTACTATAATACAAAATTAGAAAAAACATATTTATAAACAAGATTACAGTTAAGTGGGTAAGATTAATTTCATTAATAATGTTTGAAAATTAAAGTAATTTTATCCATTGACTGTGAGTATGACTCAAATTGGCAACACTAACACTGAACACTGTCAACACTGACTGTGAGTCTGAGTGACTGAGTACCCTCAGTGGCAGTGAGTACTCATCAGTACTGAGTACTGGTATTCTGAACTGATTCTGAGCTAAAAATAACTAGTAACATTAATAGTAGTAGTATTTATTATACTAATTAGTTTCGGTAAAAGTGTAGTATGTCGACCGTGATGTCACGGTCATGGCGGCCTTCTCTGTTGTTATAGCACGTCCTGTAAAAATAAAATTCTATAGCTATACCTAACCCAAACCCTAAAACCTTCAATTTTCCGAAAATTCTAAAGCTATACCTAACCCAAACCCTAAAACCTTCCATTTTTTATAATCCTTTTAGAATTTATAGAACTTTCTTTTCCAGCAACCGGTAGCGTCGTGACGTCACGGTCAGAGTACTACACTTTAGCCTTAGTTTCAATCATTATTAATATTAAATGTTATTATTTATTTAAAAATAGGGTAAACGTCTAGTACTCCGACCGCACCACCATTACCGGCGGCCATCTTGTTGCTATGGCACGTGACCAGCCCGAAAAAGTAGTGCGAGCCCCGTGAATTTTCCGAAAATTCTAAAGCTATGGCCCATGCCCATGGCTATACCTAACTCTAACCCAAAACCCTAAAATTAAAATAGCAACTATCCTTCATAGCAATGGGAAGAGACGCGACACTGAGGTCAGAGTAATAGACATTAGCCAAAATTAGATTTTAAATAAAAGTTAAAAGTAAAAGAGTAGACTTATTTTCAATTGTTTAATTGTTAATAATTGAGATTGTTTAGTATGAATCATGAAAATTTAATTGAAATGAAATGTATGCAGTTAATGCAGTGTGAGTGTTACAAGTCTAAGCTCACCGTGAGAATAATTAGTATCAGCGGATCCACAATAACCACATTTATATCGTTCGTGTTCAGAAAAATACTCAACAATTGATGGGTCTTTAGTCAAAGACATCATCTCCGAAGTCATCTTTGCGGTAGTTTCTTTTCTACTACTCCTAGGTACAAAATTACGAGAAAAGCAACTGAGTAACCACAGGAGATCTTTTTCGAGGAAATCAATTATGGTACTTGGCAATTAAAAAAGTAGGAGTGATACTAGCTAACTAATGTTGTTTATCTACCCCCATCTTCTCCCTTCACTCATATAACCCACACCCCTTGCATTCGTTTGTATTCCTTATGTTCATTTACACGCATTGACCTTATGTTAGTAATGCGTACAAGATTCTCAGTATTTAAAGTTAATAATTTAAATATTTACTAACAGTGTAGGTAAGACGACGACCTTGAGGATGGACAGAATAGAGATGAAAGAGACCGTAATTAAAGTAATTGTTTTTCACACCCCTGCTTTGACACTAACTTTGCTCTGAAATACGCTGATATTCCGTTTCCGATTGTAGATTTTGTTTATCTACCCCTCCTTTCTTATCTTATCTTAGATATACAGACGCTCCTTCTATGCAGAAGATAATTGCGTCCACAGACCATGAGAGATGATCTGTTGGCAAGTGATGCAGCGGTCACAGGCCACGGCTTTCGATTGCGTTTTGTGTGTTCTTCATTTATACCGCATGTGCCAAACTTGCCCTAAAGCTGATTTTATTAATACACCCAAGTTGTCAATTTTTAAAGTCAATAACTAGTTAATTAGTGACTAACAGTGTCAGATGGCTAAAGGGCCGTCCGTAATGACGTTATGCAACTAAGGAATGAGGGATCACACATTTGTGACGAGGGAAGGTGTATGTGTTTTAGAAATGTGACGTCACATTAAAACGTGCAACTTTAAATAAAAGTTCCAATTAAATATTTGATTATTTACAATTTATTTAATGACGTTTTACATGAATTTACGCGTATATCGATTTTAGAGTTCAACTTCACACCAAATACAAACTTAAACGACAATAAATTTATTTGACTCATGCTCATTTTAACAAAGGAAACACGGCTTTTATGACGTCATTTTGGAGGGTGGTCTAAGTTTTTGTGACGGGGGACAGGGTAAAAAATCGCCAAAATAGCGTGAAGTCATTTGTGGATGTCGGCCGTGTTGCTTCTGCAGTGACGTGGCTAGGGGGTGCAGGGGGGACATATGTCCCCGGGCGCCACGTTAGGGGGCGCCAAAATGAGTATTAAAATAGTTATTTAATTTTATTTTGATGTTAGCTATACGTTTGAATTTTGAAGCATCACAAATATTTTAATTTCAAACCAGTTGGTAAGCATGAAGTTGGCGTCCCCGTAGAGCATTAAGGGGCGCCATTCTACTTTTTAAAAAAATTACATATTCACAGTGTTCTATTTCTCATGGCGTTTTTTAAATTAAAAAAAACTGTGCATTGCAGGAAATGTGAAATTAGAAGAATAACTTTGGGCGCGATATTTTGAAAAGAATACTTAGAATCTACCTGTTTTAAGTTTCTAGTTTTAACAAATGTGTCACTGCATAGCCATGAGGAACATCTCCATTAGGACGAAGATAAAAATGTTGGAAACTTTCTCTCTGTGATCAAACTAGTTGCTCTGTATGAATCCACTGTTTGAAAAAAACCTACAACATGCCCGAGAAAATCCAGGTTTAGTATCTTATTTATCACCGGAAATTCAAAATGAATTTATCCACCTACTTACATCTACCATGACTAATCCGTTGTTGAGTGAAATCAGAAACAGACAAGTATTACAGTATATTACTTGACTCAAAACCCGATCTAGGACACTGGAAACAGCTTTCACTTGTTCTCAGATTTGTGGATATAGATTTTCAAACCAAAAAAAATTAAACATCAAAAAATCATTTTTTAAAGTTTTGTTCTAATACATTTCAAAGACGCAGCAACCCTTGAAAGAGTTATCATAGAGCAACTGGAATATAATAACATACCTCTAGCCGACTGTCGGCCCTAATGTTATGATAATGCTGCTTTAATGACTTGGCATATATCCGACCTTTAACAGCGAATATGTTAAATTACATATCATTGTTCGCCAACTGTGACAACCACAACCTAAACCTAACAGAAGTACACTCAACCAAACAGGATCCAAATGTTATCACGTTTTTCGGAATGGTTGAAAGTATATATTTGTTTTTCTCTCGTTAAACAACCCGGGGAAAATTTAAAAGAGTTGTGCTAATCCCAGTGAAAAGGGATTCTGAACCACGTTGAAGTGCACCATCAGAAGCTGTTAAAGCTATTTATGAAGGACTAGATGAACTAGTAGGGATGTTGGAAAAATTATCAGACGGCGCAGCCATGACGCCCAACAACAAAATGATGCAGAAATTTTACTGGAAGGTATGTTAAACTTTAATTTCCCAGTTTTGCACATTTCTGGAACATCATAATTGAGAAAAGGTATAGTGTCCAGAAACCCAGAAACGGTTTGCAGGATCCTACTATAAATTTAAAAGAAGCAGCATCTTGAATCGCTGGAACAAGAACTTGTCAACATTCGTGATAATTTGAGCCAGGTTGAGGTAGACAGTAGAGACAAGATGCACAACTTGGGGAAACGATTTTGACAGAAGGATAAGACATCAAAGGGGCCGTCTATAAATGACGTCATGCAATTTAGGCCAATTTTTCACCCCCTGTCCCCTTGTCACGCGTCGTCACAAAAAGTTAGACCCCCCCCTCTAATAATACGTCACAAAGCTTTGACCCGCCCCCCCCCCAAAAAAAAAAAACAAAAAAAACCACCTTTTTTCTCTTTGAAAATAAGTATGTTTCAAATCATTCTTTTTGTGTTATAAGTATTTATTTAGTGTAGGTCTGCATTGTAATATCGTAACACGCGTGAAGCTATGTAGCCTAAAACGCCCTTAAAATAAATTGTAATATATACACGAATCTGGCCAAAAAAAGGTATGGGAACTCAGTTCCCATGAGTTCCCACTGAAAAAAAGCACTGCATGTTTTTTAAAAAAAATATTAGGTATGCGCAGGAAGAGGAAGGAATAAGGCGAGTACTATACGAACCCCACATTTGTGCAGGAAAGTAAGGTGTCATCTTGTGCGTCGCAAAATACAGTAATTCCTGCTAGTTGAAGAATGGAAAATACTTTGACATTGATAAAGTATACAATATTATCATAACATTTTGCTCCGAAGCTCACGGGATTTTTTGTTATTTTGGTTTTTCTTTTTTTTTTTCTTTTTTTTTTCACGATTTCACGCAGATATATCACTGAAGTTTTGTAAATATAATGTCGCCATTGTTTTATAAACAACATGCAGCTTGCACCGTGAAACAGTTTTTTCTTCATATAGGCAAAATATAGGACGAACAACAAAATAATAATATAATGCATCTGTTACAATTTTAAAATGTAAAAAAAAATAATTAAAATCCACACGTGGCTATTAGGAAAGTATATATTTTCAGTGGTTGCTTTGTGTAAAAATTATTTAAGTGTGGGCTTTTAACTTTATAATCACGAACGTATGAAAAAAATTATGTGTAAATTTTGTTTTGTTTTGTCTGTATCAAGCTAACCGTAATCCCTAACCCGAACGGCGTAACTCCTGCGGGCGCCCATTAATATTGCGTTAATCGCGTGTTAATGATGAAGTGTACATGCTATTTCAATGGTCAGGTGTTTAATGTGTTTTAGTTCTTTATGTGTGGTAATAAACTCAGAACGCTTGCTTACAAAGCCATAAATCCACTGAAACTTCATTAGCATCGAATATACTTTTAGAAATGTAAATCACAGCTTTCATAACTTATCTCTCACGAAACTTCTTTCTTGTCTTGTCTTGTCTTATCTGTTACAGACGCTCCTCCTATACAGAAGACTATTGCGTCCTAAGCTTATACATGGTTTGTGTTTAGTCCTGTATCCTTATTAAAGTTTTAAATAGAAAGTGTTGGCTTTCCTGATTTCTTCAGCCAACCCAC
Organism: Radix auricularia; assembly: GCA_002072015.1. NCBI lineage: Eukaryota > Metazoa > Mollusca > Gastropoda > Lymnaeidae > Radix > Radix auricularia. The sequence continues at coordinate 159,296 of MUZC01000219.1, forward strand.
CCCACGCCAGAATTCCGGACGGAAAGAACGAAAAATGTTATGTGTTTGTTTTTGTATGCGGAGTAAGAGAGGTGTTTTCATCCTTGTGTCTATCTCAGGGTTTTTTAAAGTTATCTTTGTGTTATATTTATAAATTAGAATTAATTGCTTTATGTATAACTAGCAATTTGCCCGCGCTTTGCTGCGGGAAGATGGAGTATTAGTGATAAGTGAGTGAGTGCATAAAAAAACTATATTTCGGCCCCCAGCGCCCGCCAAGGAATATTTTAAATAATATTTCACCTGCTGCCATCGTAGAAGTGTATTTAAAAAATCCCCAACGTTTTATGCGTTACCTATTTGAGAAATAGGAAAAATAGTGCTTTTCAATTTGTATATAGCACATGTTTGAAAAAAAAACAACACGTTTTTGAGGTCCCGGCCACAATAAGTGTGAATTTTAAAATTATAAAATTATATTACGCTAAATTTTGTCGTGAAAGGGTACCCAACAACTTCCTAAAGTTTTATGCTTCTACCTACTTAGGGAATGGGAGAATTAGGGATTTTTTTTATTTTTATATAGTTAATATTAGGGAAAAACTATTTTGGCCTCCCAGCCCACAGTAAAGAATGTTTTAAATAATTTTTCACCTGCTACCATCGTGGAAGTGTAGTTAACAAACCCCCACAGTTTCATGCGTTTGTCTATTTGGAAAATTGGAGAATTATTGATTTTCAAATTTTTATAGCACGTATAAGGGAAAAACACGTTTTTTTTGGGCCCACCCTCATGAGCGTGCATTTAAAAATTATATAATTTCGTTTTGAGGATACCCAACAACTTCCTAAAGTTTTATGTTTTTACCTACACGAT
>MUZC01000219.1:165438-182300 GCA_002072015.1 Radix auricularia
GCAAAAAAAGTTTTTGGGCCCCCGGCCCCACATGAGTGAGATTTTCAAAATTCTTTTTCGCCAATTTTCGTATTCAGAGTGTACCCAACAACTTCCCAAAGTTTCATGATTCTACCTACACGGGAAGTTGGAGAATTAGTGATGAATCAGTCAGTCAGTCAGTCAGGGCTTTACCTTTTATTAGTATAGATTACTACTTCACTGTTGTTCATTCTATCCTCTACTGTTTCAAGGTTTAAAGATTTAATTAATGGTGTTATTCTTGTCAGTTTTGAATATTCTCCACATGATTTGAGCTCAGGGGCGCTATCATAATAATAGCCTCACTATGGTTCTACATAGAAACTAGAATGTCTGGGAGGCTTTTTGTCTCATTTCTTCCGTGAAGGGGAGGGGGGCAACAACAAAGTCAATGATGAACAAACAATTGCACAACTCCAATAAATATGTTATATTAATTATACATAATAGTTTCAACTGTTCGGTACACACTCTCTGGCCAAACTATCTTCTTCTACTGTCAGATGTGCGAAGTCCACAACTATAAGAGCCGACCCTGTTCTGTAGAACAACCGGTGAGTAGAGTTATAATCGATTTTATGATAAAAATAAATCAGCTAAAAATAAAATAAAATGCCAGAACACACCCCATGCCCCATACACCCGACTGAGCCACTGCTTTCACGTTTGAGCACTAAGAGAAGAAATAAATGACGTCACTGCCGTGGGATTTGGGCGGGGGTGGTGGTGGTGTCAACATGACAAATTGCAGAGGCGTTGGCTCGTGTATTCTTGCTAAATCAATGTGACGACATTTTAATATAGTAGTTCTACATCTTCGGTCTACAATGAAATGGCAACTGCCTCAACTTAGGGAAAATATGAAAATTTGATCTCTTTAACTTTAACTCTCTATTTTATAGCTATATAGAACTAAATTCCTTATAATATTCTGAAACATTGTTGTTGCCAGGGCCGGTTGCAACCCATGAGGCTGCAGTAGGCCCCGCGCTTTCGAAGGCCCCGTCTTTCTTAATTTTCACTTAATATCCTTATTAATTCCTTTTTCCTACCCAAACAGGGCCCCGCGCAATCTGTTTCGCACACTAAGCCGCATGGGGCCCCCGCAATTGTTAAGACCGGCCCTGATTGTTGCTGCTAAATTTCAACTTCATCAATGTATTAGCTCAGTAGCCAGTTCTATAGCTAGTTTTAGTTGTAACAAAGATTGGGGCAAACATTTTGCAATCCTTTAATCTTTTCTAAAAATAAATGTACATAACAATAGGAAATCAAATGGTAGTGTTGCCCTCCATGTTGAAATAAAACACACCACCCCCACGACATTATCAGTACTGTCTTTGTATGGAGGGAGATTTCATTAAACAGAAATTATTTTTTTTAAAAATAATTGAGTTATATATCTTTTTAACGTTTAATTTACAAAATAGTTCTTAAATTAAAGGTAGGGAAGGAGCCAAAGAGAGAGAGAGAGAGAGAGGGGGGGTGTGAGACAGGGAAAGAGATATAAAATAGTTTGTGAGAATGTGTGCGAGGGAGATAGAGAGTACGTAAGAATGTGTGTACGTGTCAGAGAGAAAGAGAGAGAGAAAAAGAGAGAGAGAGAGAGAGAGAGAGAGAGAGTAAATTGGGATGACAGCAGACATTTGCTGTGATGCTCCTAAAAATAAAAAGGTCTACGCCCCTGCGACTTGGTGCCCGGAACTGGTCGTTTCTGGTTTGCATCGACTTGATTTCTCCTCTACTAGCAACACCGCTTAAAGAAAACATTGCTTAAAAACATTAATACCCGATGCTGCGATGACCATTATTGGCTCTGTTCTTCATCGACTCTCATCTGTTATTAGATAAACCCAATAAACTAATTCTTCTGTACGTCGATTATAAATAACAAAAAAACTCAAAGAATCAAAGAAAAAGAGAAGTTATTTTAGTTGAGAATAGAAATAGAATCATTTGTCTTCATGTGTTCTACCTTTACCGTTAAACGATCTCAATATATCGTTAGAAAAAATAACATGATGAAGTAATAATCTGAAACTGTTCTGGTGTCTTATCATGATCTTGTAAGGATACACACACTACTCAAACTCGATCAGTCTATTTTTAGACTGACCGTTTTATTTCTCTTTCCTCGAAAAGTGTAGTACCTTCATTTCCGATTCCAAGAATAGAAATTTTGGTAAGTTATTATATAGCATATTATATAGCCTACCAGTTGTTTCTTTAAATCTAATAATATTATATTTAAAGAAACAATTGATAGAACAGTAAGGTGGTATAAGGAAGGCTAGGAATATATATTATTTGTTATATTATGTATTACTAGCCTTCCTTAAACTACCTTACTCTTACTGTTCTATCAGTTTTCCCAAATTTATCATTCGAATTCCAGTTTCTTGTGAATGAAGTACTATGACTACTATGAGTATGACGAAACATGATATTGATCTGTTGTGTCGCTCGGCGTCATTACTTTTGTGAGTGACGCAAGGGCTGACGTAATTTATGAAGCTCACCATTGTACCCACGTCTGCTGGTTGTGACCTACTTTTTGGTTAACGCATTTTTAGTTTTCTAAACAGTTATTAAGAGCGTTTTTTATTTTAGTATTGAACATTAACAACAACCCTTTACACCAAAGTTAACCAAATTCTCCACGGTCCACGGCTACATGGGATGTCCTTAGAAAAAAAGCTGTATTTTTTATAATTTTTTTTTTTTAGATAAGGGAGATGTTATTTTTTTTAATGGAAGAAATATCCTGTTTCGTAGAAGATTTTACTTCATTCATGTCAAATCGATTGGTCCAAAGGCTATCGCGCGAAACATTTCATCCAATCAGAAGGAAGCGACATCGAAAATGACGCGTGTTGAAGCAAGGCCCCGCTGTCGGTGCACCAACGTTGCCGTCATTGCAAGGGATCTATCTTCTTTAATGGTGTGCCCCTAACAAATATACTTTCTTTAATCTATTTAGCCTTTTTAAAGAAAGAGTATGTTCATGTGGAAGAAATTGGAGAATGGTGATTTGATGATTATTTTCTATTCCTAGTAAAGTAAAGGGCCGTCCATAAATGACGTCACGCACCTAGGGGGAGGGGGTCCCCACATTTGTGACGAGGGGGACGGGGGAGTTTAAGAATTGTGACGTCACGTCAAAATAAGTGGTCGGATAAAAAAACAATTACCGGATAATTTAATTTAGCAATCAATCTTCCTACTTATAAAAAAAAAGTCAATTGGAAGTTATTGGCCTTTGATGATGGTACACCACAAATTAATGAAATCCAGAATGTATGACAGCATATAAACTTACAACATGCACACATGAGTATGCATTTAAAGCGCACCAAATTTACCCCCTGTCACGTGATAATTTGCATATTAGTAATTGAGAGATCACGTGACGAGAAAAAGGATGCTAGGTGGCGCGAGTGAAAGTGATGCAATCAGTTGTGTGGCAGGAGCTGAACAGAACGTGTATGAAGATGGCAAGATGTCAGACGTATTATATTGATGTATAAAGTGTACATATTTCGTTTGGATTAAAGTTATTAAATTATCAAAGTCTGATGTGCTATTAATATAAGTTGCTACTCGTCTGTACACGCCTGCATAAGTGGAGAAGGTCTAATTAGTAATATTAGATAAAGATAAACAGTTACACCCCCCTCCCGCCCTCTTTCCAAAGTAAGCCGGGCGGGATCGTCTCTTTCTACGCCAATGGGCAGACACGTGGTGGGGTGCTGAGTACAGTTCTATGGATGCGCCTATATCAAATATAAATAAAAATATTTTATCTGAAAATTAATGCGAATGTCCACACATTTTTACTTTACTTGGTATACAAATTTCGTTGTCTGGAAAAGGTGATCAGGATATCAACATGACAATTCAAAGTAAAAATAGTCGTATTTACGGCATAAGATTATATTGTCTGATAAACAGAAGACCAAGTCTTAACGCCTGTTTTTGTTTTGTTTGTAAGGATTCGCTGTTCACTGTCTCGCTTAGGCATAGCCTGGCCTATTTTTACGAGGGAAATAAACAAATCAAACATATATTTTTAGCATGGTCTTGTTGATGTCCTACATCTCCTTCAACCTCAGAGAATTTGTTTGTTTGAAGACTTCGATGTCTCCCTCCCTTTGATTGATTTTCTTTTCTTTAAAAAAAAATGTAATTAGAACTGATTTTTAAAAAATCAACCACAGGTCATCTCCCCTTCTGTGTGTCAGTCAATTTATTAAAATTTGGTAATTATTTACCCCCCCCCCCCTTTTCTTCCAGTCGTCCAATTTTTAGTCAGCAATGATGCTTTAACCATCAATTTTATGCAGACAGCTTACATATCATGATACAATTCATCCATGCTCTTCATGCTCACCAGACTCACATACACCAGATTTCATTGGCACGTTTGAAAAGGACACTGCCCTCTAGGTCAAGGTTGTTATAGTACGTAGGTGAAGTAAACAGACCTCCGTTGACATAAATTTTCATTGGGGGAAAAAAATAAGAGAACAAACTACGATTGTTCGTTATTCACTTACATTCCGAGCCATTGGCCCTGCTACACCTTACCGCCATCAACACGGGTAGCAACTGCGTCTAGTTGGCCCCCCGGCGCCCCACTAGGTTGAAACCCTCTGACATGACAAAAGTTGTGGGCCAATATCCACGCAAGCTGTTTCCTCCTGAACACGTGCGCATGTTGTTAGAGAAGACGCCACACAGCTTATTAAGACTGTAAACAAAGATGTTTTACTCTTAGACTTTAAAAACTTGACGGGAAGACAAAGTGACCTCATTCACCACCGCGCGTGAATACATTGAAGTGCTAGCTGTGAGGCTCAAATTATAATTACCGGTAGTCACAAGTATTAAGAAGGCTACAGAAAACTAACTCGGAATTCCTTGCAATTTCTTTTGGATAAACGATCAATGGATGTTGTTTCGTGATCTAAAGAAATTTAAGGTACACTTTGAGCGACGAATTACTTCTGGTAGAATAAATGCCACGAGTCTGTCGTGACCAATAGGGTGAGTTACCATGTTAATTTTTTCTTTATAAACTTATTTACACAAACACCTACAACATGTTTGTCAGCGAGTGCGCTTTGAAAAAAAATCACTTCGTTGCCGCTCAAAATGTCAAAATTCCCCAAATTTGTTATACTCATTTCCCCATATGATAAAGAATGTTTTAACATTTAAAATCAAATTCCAATCATTTAAGGTTTAATATTTCAGATTATATAAAATAATAAAATGACATGTAAAGAGAGGCGAGGTCATCTTGGGAGATTTCCCTAGGTCTGGTAACTCTTACTTCGTGTGTTTAGTGTTGTCTTGTATTCAGTCCGAAGTACGCATTTAGAAATTATAAACTATAGATTCTACTACAGAAACTCACAAACACAAATATTTTAACATGTAAAGACAAAGATAATCATGCATTCATAGTAGATCTATAAGTTTTTCTTTTGCCCACTTTTGCTAGTCATACTTATGTGTATTTATACGAATGGATATATGTTTAACACTGTTTAAAAATTACATGGAGCAATAAATCTAATTTATTAATGGTGTATGTCAACAAATTTACTTTTAATTACATAATTCCAGTCTTTAATGAGAAAAAATAGTTCTTTTCTAAACTTCAATAATTTGTTTTATTTTCTGTTCTGAAATCTTGGGTCTTTTAGCATGTACTGGGAAAAATTAATACAAATTTATATAATAAATATTTTGAGCTCTGCTATCTAGTATCTAGACCAAAGGATTTGAACTGAATTTGGTCTAAACTCGAACGTTACATTTAAAATCAATTTTAGCGCAACTTTTTAGCGCATTTTCGAGAAGTCGAATGCGCTATTGCACCCGTTTTGTCCGTCCGTCCGTCATCACCCTTGATCTCAGCATCCATAAGTCCTAGACCCATGAGGTATATATGTTTTTTGTATGTCCTGACCTGCCATGTGTGCATCAACACTCAGTTACTCGATCCGTTAAAAACCCCCGTTAAAACTACCAAAAAATATTTCGAATCGAGAGGTAACACTAGCGCAGGGAACGGCCGCCATTGCCGGAAGTCGAATGCATAAACCTTGGGGCAATGAAGAGTGGTGCGAAAGAATTAGTTGTTTTTTTTTAGTTGACGTCATTAGAATATGTGTAAAAGTTTAGAGAGTTTTACGTCATCATTTGTGGTGACTTGTAGTTAGATTAAAGAGAAAATAATTTTTTTTTAAATGTAAAGAAATGACTTTTAAATAAAAAAAAAAGTCAGGTATATTCATTACACAAGAAAATTCATAAAAATATGTCTAAAATCTAAACACAATTACTGATAACTACATAATGCTGATATCTAACATAAGTACTGATACATAATACGAAAATGCGCTAACACGTCCTGAGTTCCAAAAGGGACCAGGCTTAACATGATTTTTTGTTTGTTTGATTGTTTTTTTCCCAGCGTAACGTATTGAATACAAATAATTGTTGATTTTTTTTTCGTCAGATTTTTTTTCAAATTAGTAGGCCTAAAACTCAATAGCATATTATCAGCGATTTGTTAAATAAAAATATCCGAAATAATAAGAGGCAGTTTTCTGTCCGGTCATCCATAGTGATTGGTCCCTCAAACTCCCACAGACTCCCTAGCCAATCAAAAAATTAAATCTCACTTACACATTCAACAAGTTTACGCGGACGTTCAAAAAACGTTTATTTCCCCCCCCCCCCCCCCAATACTTTATGTTGAGCGGTAGGCGTTGGAATTTATAACCAAAACAATTTTTACGAGATATTTATTATAACTAATGAATATTATTTTTGACGTGATGCACATTTATGGCCGGTCAAGACGGCTGTTAAAGAGGAGGTACAACATGCCACCGAAACGACGGTTAGGCGGTTGGATAATGCGTGGAACCCTCATAGCCGTGGCCTGTGACCGCTGCATCACTTGCCAACAGATCATCTGTCATGGTCTGTTGACGCATTTATCTTCTGCATAGAAGGAGCGTCTGTATATGTAAACGTTATCCGCAGAATTGCGGGGATAACCACTTCTTTAAAAAAATGCCTATGTGTTACACTGTTACACGATTTGTTTAAATTGAGTTCAATTTGTGCCTTAAAAAGTGTCCTTTTTATACAAGAATTATATATAAAGAAGATTATTGATGAGGTTAAGAGTTAAGACCCATTGTGCGAGGTCTCTTGCTTCTCCTAAAGGTTTTCACAGTAGCGCTAACCGCAGATTGCACCCGAATCCTTGAAATTGACGGGCACGATTCCGATAACTTAGTCAAACAATTACGTATTAAAGCTTGCCGTCTACAACACACCGTATAACAACGTGCGCATCAGCAAGGTCAAGTTCATCATAGTTCGGTTGCTCTCCAAACAATTCATGCTTACGCCCACACTCACCCCGTCCCTCCTCCAAAGTGTTTCGATTGCTACTTTAGTAGCGTGGGGAGTGGGGGGGGGGACTCGACGTAGTAAGGTTCACGTAAACCGCATAAACAAACACATTGACCTAGATCGTGGGCAGAATCGTAAGTCTTCAACCTACCCCCAGTTAATGTTTTTACACGTTCCTCCACGCCCTCACCAAATTCGTGTTTATTTTATTTTAGTTTTAAAGGGGAAAACATGAAGGGTTGGTCTCAACCACTGATGATAGTGTTACCCCCCCCCCCAACCAATCACCCTTTCAGACCTAATTTTACTACTCGCCCCTGTTCCTGTGCCCATGAGGAAGAACCTTAAACTAGCACCAAATATACGTAAGCTACGAGAGGTAAATAAGTTGTACAACTTAAGCTTAAGAATGAATATTTTTTTTTATATTCACCAGTGATCTATCAGCGAACTCAACAAACCGTCTGAGATGGAGAAGTTACAAGGTAAGAAAAGACTCACCAAATTACAACTACTTCTTCACTTTCACTGTGGCATGCAGGTGGGGTGAACACGTAGTGGTTGTAACAGTATTATAGAGATGCACACTGGTTTATTGTTGCTGTTGTTCTTCCCCCCCCCTTCCGTTTTAAATTTAAATGTCCGTCCCTAAGCCCAAGTTAACCTAAATTTGCTACAATTTTAAAGATTAAGAAACTAGTTGTGATTCATAAGTGGGAAAAACTGCAATTCACACTGATAATTAGAATTTTAAAATATTTTTTCCAAACGTTTTCAAATCTTGAAAATATCAGATGGTTAGGCATAAGTCGATGACACAGCTAAACAAAATTCAATTAGTTTTTACCAGATCAACATCAGCATATTTTTTCAAAACAAATTTTTGGAACACTGACAAATGATCTTTCTGCATATGGTCTAATCACAAATATTTTAAAAAATACAACATAATCACGCTAATTATTCCTGGCTTTAGTGTGAGTGCGTGCGTGCGTGTTAAAAATGTTAAAATCATGTTTTTTGCAATAAATAAGAAAAAAAGACACCTTGTCTTAAAAGAAAAATAAAAATATAACATATACTTTGATAAAAATAAAAATCACCAACAAAAACAAAAATCAATTTTTGTCGACATTTATTAGTGTCAGTAGTTGCCAGTAAATGTCTGAACAAACGTAACAACCTCCCACTTTCTGGACCAGGTGATTCTGGCTCCCCTGCCAATACCAAGGTCAAGTTTGATGACATCGTCCACTTGCTGGGCGATTTCGGAACCTATCAGAAGCGGGTCTATTTTCTGCTGTGTCTTGCTTCCATGTCCTGTGGTATTCAGATCATGGTGTCCGTCTTCAACATGGGGCACCAGGAACACAGGTCAGTCAGTGAAAAGGTCAAGAGTGGTTTACAAGAAAGTTCACTTTCAAATGTTTACACATAACACAGATCAGTAACACTGTTCAGTGATTATTTGCTAAGCGGAGTGAAAATTCGGAAAGGGAAATTTTTGTCAGAGGACAAAGGCGTTACCAAAGGGGGGGGATATCAGACCACACCGGGTGACACCATCACAAGGGGTGTCAATAGGGTAAATTCTGTATGTTCCATTTATTTGTCACTTGCAGACCCGGGGGGGGGGGGTAGATCTATGGGACAAGTCATTGGGTGGGGGTGTGAGAGAAGACACCATGAGCAACTGCACTGGGTGACATCAACCTTAGTGACGCCTTCTAGGGGATGCATATGATTAGAAGAGAGTGCACTTGAAATGTAGGTTAGTGGGAAAAGATTTTTGTGAGAAAGGGGGCACTTTAGATGTAGGTCAGATTTTAAGAACAGGGACTTCAGTAGAGCCCAAAGATAGTAAATCATTTTTTTTGCCCTGGTTCTTTCAGCTCCAGTGCTGGATTTACCTATTTGCTAAACAAGTTATAGCTTGGGGCTCCCCACTTTCTTGGATGCCCCCAGAATTTTTATTTTCATATTTGGTACTGACATAGAATATTTGGACTTCAAAAGGACCCCTATATCTCAAATAGCTTAGGGCCCCATCAAGTCTCAATCAGGCCCTGCCGAGTTCACTCATAAATACTACATGCATAAATGCACCCTTGTACTTCTAAGATGTTAATATTTTTAAGTGCACATTAGATATTCGCAATATTGGTGGCTAACCTAGCAGAAAACAATAACCTATGACATTAAAAAAAAAGAAATGGAATTTATATTTATAACCGATATCAAACAAAGTGATCCATGCTGAATTAATGTCAACAAATTCATTCATTCTTTAAAAAGCGTCTATCACCTCTTTATATAAAATTTAACATTCTAATAATTTGCTCAGATGTGCTGTGCCAGACTTGGCCAATGACAGCTTTACCATCATCAGTGAGCATCACGCCAAACTGGTCAACTCTTCTATTCCAAGTGGGGATTCTAAGGGAAGCTACTCAGAGTGTTCTGTTTGGACCAGAGACGACGAGACTGGTAATCGTTCTTTAACGAGCTGCAAGAAGTGGGTTTATGATGATTCCCTGTTTCATTCGACAGTCATCTCCAAAGTCAGGTTTCAATTCTTTGTTTGTTTTGTTTCTTAAAAATTTAATCTAGTGACTTTAACAGACAAGAACTTTAATGTAACTAACCTCACACTTCAATACAAAAATAGATTTTGCTTACATACTGAAGTTGCACAGTATGAACTTAATTTCTTATGAACTTCTCAACATAATGAAGAAAAGAGCCAGAATTTAAAAAAAAGTCCATAGCAGAGATAAAATTAAAAACATAAGACTAGTACCTACTATGATAAGTGTTTGGCGCTCAGGGACAAGATTTTAGATCCCCGTTCAACAGTGAAGCCCATTTTTTTCATCAATAAAATACTATCAGTCCTATGAGGTTCCTATCCCAATTTTCCCACTACTTTAGCTATACCTGTCCTTTGTAATTAATGTTTTCATGTATTTAGGTTGTATTATTTTAAATTTAACCCTCATCTCCATAAAGTTAAAGCATGAGGGGAAAAAATTAAAAAGTGAATTACTAAATCCACTCATCTGAATGTCATATATTTTTGTTTGATTAATTTTGTATGTGTTTTTCACAGTTTGATCTTGTCTGTGATCAGAAAATGGCCCGTTCACACAGTCGTATGATTCTGATGGGTGGCTTGCTTCTAGGTGCCATTGGCACTGGTGTGGTTGCTGATATGTGAGTATGTATTTGTGTATGAAACAGAATCACATTGATTTGTATACACCACTGTTCATTAAATTTCAGCATGTAAGATTGTGCTCTTAAATCAGATATTAAATTAGATTAAATTTAACATTATGAGCTGAATGGATTGGGGGTGGGGAGGGGAACCTGTAAAATATTTCTGAGTTTTTCAAGCAATCCCTTGCTAGATTTTTTTATGGGTGTAATGATTTGTTTCCATTTTCAAATTTGACATGTTTTTATTACCAGGACCATAACTAATGTCTTACAATAGTTACAGGTAGGGCTTTGAAATTTAAAAAAAAAAAACACTTTAAAAACTCTCTTCTTCTCTAGAGTTGGTCGCAAGCTGGCTCTGATGGGTATGGTGGCCCTCCATGCTGCATCATCCATAGGTGTTGCCTGGGCTGATTCCTTTGTGTTTTTTGTCATCTTGCGTTTCTTTACGGGCATCTCCATCAGTGGACTTTTCTTGGCCATTTTTGTTTTGGGTAAATAATTAAAATTTGATAATTAAAATATAAATTTTGTAAAGTATAAATCTAATTTTGATTTTTTGAGATCACTCTCTCACACTACACTTTTAGCTAGAATTTGGGCAACCTGCTCCATCTGCTTGGCAATATCATTACACAATATTGCCTAAGCGTAGGTTTCACTTGCCACCCTGCACCCCCCCCCCCCCCCCCCCCCCACGTTAGCTATGTCTAGCACAAAGCATAACGTCAACTATTGCATGGCTGCTTCAGAGGCCATGCTGCAACACAGGGAGTTTGAATCACTGTTGTGGTCTAGCCTGTTGCAGTTTGATTTAGCTGTACAGTACTCCATTCTCATTTGATTCACCAAGCTAAAAGACACTAGAATTATGCAATGTTAATTACTGTATTAAATTACATTATTAACATTTGGAATTTCCATAACAATTACTCTAGGGAATTTCCCTTTTTTTTCCAGGAATGGAGTTGGTTGGTCCTTCAAAGCGCATGTTTGTTGGCATCGTTGTGGAAGTGTTTTGGGCTGGAGGTGTTATGATACTCGGTGTCATTGCCTACTTTGTCAGAGATTGGAACATCTTACAAATGAGTGTCTCTTTCCCAACACTGCTCATGTTTTCCTACTGGTGGTAAGTGGTAATCAAAAAGATTACTTAAACTTAAATTTTTTCAAATTAATCTTTTTTAAACTTTACACTGATTCAAAATATTGATTCAAAGGCTGATCACTTCCGTTTGTTTTAGGAAATGTGTTGTTTTGAATGTAAAAAATCAGTTAGTATAGTTTAGTTCTTTGTTTGTAGTGAGTCAAATTAGGGAAACTCTGGTCCTCCTCATGAGGTCACTTTTAGTGGGAGGCATTTTTTACCATGTCCTGGATGCCCAGGCAGCTACCTCAGAAGCGACCGTTCCTGGGGGGTGGGGGGTCACTCAGCTGTTGGTTCCTTTTGGGTTGGGGGAGGTGGCAAGGTAGTTCAGGGTTAGGGCTGTCAATTTTTTTTATAAATTCTGCCCGGGTACCCGTCCGAATTTCGAACAGGTACCCGGGTTACCCGTTCAAAACATCGCATTATTTTCACCGTCATACAGTTATACTATGCAACCTAGCCACCTTCCATGCCCCTTATTTCTCAGTAACCACACGGCCGATGTCTAAAAGTGACGTCACGTGATTTTGGCTGATTTATACCCCTCTCCCCGCCATTGTCACAATAAACTTAGAACCCCCTTAGAACAAAGATTTGCAGCCGCGCCCCCCTCCCCCATAATTGCTGTACCTCCTTTTTGAAAATGAGCATTTGTGAATTAACTTTATTGTCACTTAAGTTTGTATTTAATGTGAAGTTGAACTCTATTAAATCGATACGTGTAAATTCATGTAAATCGTCAATAAATAAATTGTAAGCATTCAAGTTTTTAAGTGGAGCTTTCATTTTAAGTTGCACGTTTTGGTGTGACGTCACATTACTAAAACACACACCCCCTTTGTCACACATGTATGATCGCCTCCTCCGTTGGTGCAAAACGTCATTTTATTTTATTAGACTGTTAGTAACTAATTTATTGACTTTAAAAAAAATTACAAATTTTTGTGTATTATTATTTTTTTTTAAAATGAGGCACTCGTGGGAACGAACACGCAAAACACAATCGAATGGGGGGTGGGTAGAGGGGGGAAATAAACAACGTCTACAATCGGAAATCCTATGTCAGCGTATTTCAAAGTAACTTTAATGTTTAAACCAGGGATGTTTTTATTAACAATACCAAACACGGCCTCATTCATCTCTATGCAGTCCCGCCCCACGGCCGACGACTTACCAATTTGAAATTGTTAGTAACTAATTAATTTATTAACTTTAAATACTGACAACCTTGTACATCAGTTTTTCTAGGTCAACACGTGTTAATTCACACAAGAAGCACAAGCGAATGCAAGGGGTGTGGGTTATAAGAATAAAGGGAGGAGAGGGGGGTAGATAAACAACATTAGCTAGTATCAATCGGCTTATTTCAAAGCGAAGTTACTGTCACAGAAGGGATTTTTTTTTACTAACAAACAGCCGCTTTTATCTCTATCATAATTATTTTTGGCAGAGGAATTTTATTTTCCTTATCTATATGATTCTTTTAAAGCGCCAAAACCTTTTTGTGTTTGCGATTTCTGTTTCACGTTGAGAGAAAAAGATGTATCAAAGTACATTTCCCGTTGACAGATATTTCTCCTTAGATATAATTTACTGCATTTATTTGAAACAAACATTTTCATTTGAAAAATTATTTCGCAAAAAATAAATAAAAAATAAATAAATAAAATAAAATAAAGCCGAATGGGAGCCAAAGTTTGGCCTCCGTTAATATAGACATTAAAGTTACATTTTCACGGGTACCCGGGCGGAATTTTACTACCCGGGTAATCTGATGGCAACGGGTACCCGGGTCCCGGGTACCCGTTGACAGGCCTATTCAGGGTGTTTTCTGGGGAGACCCATGAAGAGCACTAGGCTCGGGCTACTGACTTTCTTCCACATTAGTTTTACATGTGATATAATATTTCTTCAGGTTGATACCTGAGTCCCCGAGATGGCTGTTAGCTCGGGGTCACAATGACAAAGCAGAAGCCATAATCCGCCATGCAGCAAAGGTGAATGGTGTCACCATTCCTGAGAAGGTCCTAAACAAAATAGAGCTGGAAGAAGACACTAAAAAGGAAAGCTTGTGTGTAGCCTTCACATCACCACGATTCATGATGCGATTGGTCATCTTATGTTATAATTGGTCAGTATGTAAATATGTCAGCTTTAAAGGTGTTTATACAGTAGTATTGTTCTTAAAAATTCTGCTCCCTTGAAAAATTTTTTAAAATAGAAAATTGACAATTGTTAAAAAATTCTAAAATCTCATTTGGTATCAAAACTTATTTTTTTAAAATTGGCATCAGGGGAAAGAGGGGTGGAATCTTATCTGATCTATTACTGACACTCTTTCTATACAGAAGATTATTGGATCGTATGCTTATCTATAGTTTATGAACATTTTTACTAGAGTTTTAAATATTCATAGTGATTTGTTTATCCTGGTTTGATCAGGCGATCCATTCAAAGAGAATACAACATTATTGAAACAATAAACACAGAACTATGTTATGATTCTAAGTGAAATTTATTTGAAATTATCACAAAGAGATTAGATTAAATGAAAACAGTGACTTAGGTTATGTTTTCATCTTCAAAAACCATTAAGTTTAAACTAAAGACCAAAATGCAAAATTAAAATCACATAAAAGTTTTTCTCTCACCAAAGATCATAACAGGGTGACATATGGACAATAGTATTTGATTTCTAAAACTTTTAAATGTTTGATGATTCATTTTTTTTTTTTACCTCAGTCGTAATTTATTTTCAAATTAGATAACATTTTTTCTTTGTAATACATTTTTTCTTTGTTAATACTTTTCTTTTGTTTAGTCATTCTTTCTTTGTAAACACACTTTTTCTTTATTTAAACACTTTTTAATTTATGCATGTGTTAAAGAATGGGACTTTCTTTTACTCTTTGCTTTTATATAAAAATATATTATGAAATGTCATTTGCTATGACATAATATCTTTATTAATTAAAAAATACATTATTTATCACCCATATTTCAGGTTAGTTAGTGCCATGGTGTATTATGGCCTGAGCTTAAACTCAGGAAACTTAGCTGGCAACATTTATATTAACTTTGAGTTAATGGCGTTAGTAGAAATTTTTGGATATGTCATCTGCCTATTAGGGCTGAATAGGATCGGGCGACGAAATCTCCACATTCCCTCCATGCTGGTAGGGGGTGGAGCTTGTCTAAGTACCATTTTCCCAGTGCTTTATGCTAATGCAAGTGAGTAGGATATTTTAATTATCAGTGCTTTTTTCAAACAATGTCTGTGTTCTAAAACTTTTAAGAATTTTGTGTTTGTTCTATGTGGACTTGAATCACCCTTTAAGCTTATTAGTGGAAGTGGTAGACACCTCTTTTTGTTTCATAGTTTTGATATCTTAATTGTAATTTGCTGTATCATCATAACCGCCTTAAACCTAATTGCCCAAGTTCATATAATTTAAGAAGAAATAACTAATGGCACTTTTCTGTTTACGAAAAATCACTTTAATTTATCAAACACTAACATGGTATCATGGATGTATCAAATTGTAAATGGTTTATAATTTTATATATTTTAATTAAAACAATATTTTCTTTATCACATCAAGTAAGATGTTATGATTGGTATGAGATCTTTGCTAATTAATTTTTAAAATTTTTCAACAGGCTTAGAGTGGATCAACATTGTGCTGGCTTTAGTAGGGAAATGCGGTGCAGCTGCTGCCTTTGCCATCATATATATCTATTCAGCTGAGTTATTTCCAACTGTGCTAAGGAATTCTCTTATGGGAGTTACTTGCCTTTTTGCAAGAGCAGGTGGCATGATCTCCCCTTACATTGCAGATCTGGTAAAGAATGCTAGTATAATTCATCAATAACAATAATGTTACATTTTCGTTATTAATTAAAGAAATAAGCTTATTTGAAATTTGTTTGCATCAAACTTAACAAAAGTTAATCATAAAATTTTATTCACTTCAATATTTTCTTTCAATTTTGTTTACTTCTTAGGCTTAGGTGTTACAGTAGAAGTCCATTAGTCCGGCATCCAACAGTCAGGAATGCCCAATAGTCCGGCATCGTTCCGGAAAATTAAAATTTTTAGTTTTCTTCAAAAGT
This sequence comes from Radix auricularia, assembly GCA_002072015.1. Lineage (NCBI taxonomy): Eukaryota > Metazoa > Mollusca > Gastropoda > Lymnaeidae > Radix > Radix auricularia. The sequence goes on from MUZC01000219.1 coordinate 181,379, forward strand.
GTGTCTTTAAAGTAAATAAAAACGCCCGAGAGCTATTCGGAAGTTTTCGGGATAGTTCGGGATCATCTGAAGCGCTCGGTATTGTTTGGAAACAATTAGCGGTGGGCTAGTCTCAGCTGTCACAATAAATACAGGTGCAGTGCAGGACAGTTAATCAATCCCAAAGCGTCTTCGCCTTATTATTATTATTTATTTAAAAAAAATTTTTTTTTTTTTTTTTTGTGCGTTGTTGTTTTGTGTCCTTTCAGATCGCAGTAAACTGTGTCTCAGTACTCTCTACTACAATGCGTACTATAATACGTACGTAAGTTTTGAAACTTTTTATAAACAAAGTGAGTTTCGTTCTAACTATACAGTGACCATGTTTTCAAAACATAAGCCTTCGAGTTCAACAGGAGAGAAACGAAAACACGTAACACTGACTCTCAATCAGAAACTAGAAATCATCAAACGGCTAGAAAAAGTTGAGAATAGAAATGTTTTAATGAATGAGTTTAATATTGGCTCATCAACTATTTATGACATTAAAAGAAACATAGTTCATTTGTTTTACGGCAAAGCCTACACTAAAAAGAAGGGGCACTGCCCGATAGACCGGAATTTTCGATAGTCTGGCACCGAGCCGGTCCCAAACGTGCCGGATTATCAGACTTCTACTGTATAAAGTTGCATTGCTTGTTTAAATATATTTAGATCAAAATTATGAACAAAATAGTAACACTAAATATAAACTGCTAAACATTGGCAGTTGCAATGAGTGAACTTCTAATTTACTTAATTTTATTGAGAAAATTTACATTCAAGCACTTTATAACGATCACAATTATATCTAACTTCATACATTCATAAATCCAGAGAGAGTTAATGTTTGTGGGATTATCTGTCTGTTTTAAGAATGATTGGATAAATAATTGCATTGCCC
>MUZC01000219.1:209090-227931 GCA_002072015.1 Radix auricularia
CCCCCCCCCCCCCCCCCCCCAACCAAGAAGGAGGGTTTATATTGCAAATTAAAGTAGAGCCTCATGTCTTTGCTAACAGAAACAGAAAGAAAGTGATTTAAAAATACATTTAAACAATTAAAAAAAAAGAAATGAAATTAATTATTACTATTTTTTTTACATGAAATAAGGTATGATTGTTGTATAATAAAGAAATTGTGATACAATTCATTTTTATTCCCACTAATGAATTAGAGTTATAACGATTTGTTAGACATAATAATAATATCTCTTAATAGTTATTACTAGCATTTAATAAACCAACTGAAAATGTTATGGCTTCCAGCTTTATATACTAATAAATAATCTATATTCTTTTAGCTATAGAATTCAGTGTTGACATTGTAAATTGTCCTATCATAAACGATCACGTTTTTTTGTTTTCTCTCTGTGTGTTTGAACGGCCAAATAGGCTCTTGGGCCAGGAGGTCACCATGGTTTACTGTGGAGAAGAAGCTGAGAAATGGATGACCAAGTATCTCGGCCGACCAGCGCGGATCGTGTTCTCTTGCACTGACCTGGGGTCAAGAGATGTCTACGATAGGCAGAGGAAGTGGAGTAACTCGGCAAGACCGGGTGACATTGTAGGTATAAACTCGAGGCTCAGTTGTACATACAAGGCACATGTATACAGGCCCGCATGGGAATACACGCCAGGCACTGGTATAAACGCCAGGCACTGGTATAAACGCCAGGCCCAGGTACAAGAATACACACCAGGCACAGGTATACACGCCAGGTACTGGTGTACACGCAAGGCACTGTTATACACGCAAGGCACTGTTATACACGCCAGGCACTGGTATACACGCCAGGCACTGGTATACACGCCAGGTACTGGTGTACACGCAAGGCACTGGTATACACGCCAGCACTGGTATACACGCCAGGCACAGGTATACACGCCAGGTACTGGTGTACACGCCAGGTACTGGTATACACGCCAGGCACTGGTATACACGCCAGACACAGGTATACACGCCAGGCACTGGTATACACGCCAGGTACTGGTATACACGCCAGGTACTGGTATACACGCCAGGCACTGGTATACACGCCAAACACAGGTATACACGCCAGGCACAGGTATACACGCCAGGTACTGGTATACACGCCAGGTACTGGTATACACGCCAGGTACTGGTATACACGCCAGGCACTGGTATACACGCCAGGCACTGGTATACATGCCATGCCCAAGTATACACGCCATGCACTGGTATGCACGCCAGGCCCAGGTATACACGGCAGACCCAGGTATACACGGCAGGCCCAGATATACACGGCAGGCCCAGGTATACACGGCAGGTACAGATATACATGCAAGGCACAGAAATACACGCCATGCTCTGGTATACACGACGTGCTCAGGTATACACACCAGACCAAGGTATACACACCAGGTACAGATATACACGTCAGGTACGGGTATGCACACCATGCTCTGGTATACACACCATGCTCTGGTATACACGACATGCTCAGGTATGAGGCAGTGTTCAAAATTATATATACAATCATATCGGCCAACGACCCAAATGAGTGTTCTCTCCACATTTCGGTAAGCTAATTGATTTGTATTGCATGCTGAGAACTTTATCATATCGTTAGTGAAACTTCCATTGACCAATTACATTTTAACGTCATCAATTTCGATAGCCGTTTATCTTTCAGACAATATTTGCTTACCTGACGTCTTACCTGGTGACCAACACTAAGTCCCTTCAGAGCATTAACGACCAGATATCCAGTCCGGTAGCCATGGTCAATTTTAGACCTAACATCGCCATAATCCACACGGAGGCTTTTGATGAGGTTAGATTTGATATAAACATCGCAAATGTTAAAGCATAAAGAGGTTAATATTCAGTGGCGTCACAAGGGGGTGCTGTGGGGGTGAGACGCCCCGGGTGACACCATCGTAAGGTGTGACACCAAAATGTAAAATTCTATATGTTCCCGTTATTTGGCACTGGAAGACTCTGAGGAGTTCTATGGGCTAAGTCGTTAGGGGGTCACACACTGAGCTATTGCCCATGATGACACAACCCTAGTGACGCCTCTGTTAATATTACTTGTTTAGCATCAATCTGAATTTAAGTTTAAAAAAATAATATTTTCAAAATTGATAGTAATTTATAATTTACATGGCTGTATTCGTTTTTATGATGAGCAGAGACTCCCAAACTCTTTACACTTTTTGTGGGTCGAATAACTGACTACATGACGAGCATAGGCCGCATAATAATTATATACAGTCCTTTACACTGAGAACACACGAACGCGTGCATGCTCACACAAACAAAATATAAAAAAAACGTTGGTGAGATTTTTATTTTAACTCATGGGTTTGGCTCTAAAAATATATTAATCTGCTTTAGATTAGATGCAATCAATCAAGAGAAATTCTTTCAAATGATAACAGGTAAATTCTTGTTTGATGTTTTTGACTTAACATAAGGGAGGCAAGCATTACGGCCTTGAAGTCTACTTAAAACAACTACTCGGCACAAACGAAACATGTCGTTACCAGAAGATCGAACGAATATCCATGAAAAAAATTAGAACAATTTTGATCTTAAGGAAAGCAAAGTATGCATTTTTTATCGAAAAAGTTGTGAAGGCCTTTAGAAAAATAAATTCCTTATATTGTACGCCCGTTTATAAGTGTAATTACGAGCAGACTAAAGGAGGAAAGAGTCGAGGTCTCTCATTAGGATTTCGAAGAAAAATCCGAGACCAGGCGGAAACCACGGACATGCAAAGGAAAGAATAATTTTCTGTATCATAGAAGCGTCTATTATATAGACGATTTACGAAAACATAATAATATGTAAAACAATTTTATCATTAAAAGAAAAAGAGTGAATCAAGAATGATGAACGATGAACCAAACTTCTCATGGCATGGGTTAAATAAAAACAAATAGTAAAAACATTTTTTTAACGATATATATATATATATATATATANTAGGGCTGCGGAAATTAACGATTAATTTCTCGATTAATCGGTAATTTTTTATCGATTAACATTATTTTAATCGATAAAATAGCTATTAAAATTGAAGGAAATTTTTCTAAAATATACTTCGATTCATTATTAAATAATTAATTATAAATAATTAATAATAGTTTGCTTTTTTTACGTACAGACTTCTCCACTATATAAAAAAAAGATTTTTAAAGTGTAAGTCAACTGCCTTTTTTTGCTACGTCCCTAGAAATTTTAAGTTTAACGACGTCATACATCTTATTTTTTTAACTTTAATCAAAATTATTGATTAATTATTCGATAATTTTCCAAAAGTTAACGATTAAATTTAAATTAATCGATAACAGCCTTAATTTCTTCCTCAACTCCGATCTCCTTTTCATTAAAAATTGTTGTTTCACGACTTTTACAATCGGTAATATTTTTTATTGCTATTGGGAAAATAAAAACTGATGATTTTTATTCATTTACAAAGTGATGATCGAATATTTTAAATACTTTTCAGTTTTATAAGGAGTTAAAATCGCTAGGGGTTTACCAATCACCCTGTATTAATGTATGTAGTAATTTGCGCAACAAAAGCAAGGGTAATGGTGTTGATTTTGTTTATACGTTTAAGTTATCAATCTTATAATATTAGATATAGAAAAAATAGCATAAATTGGAGAAATGCTCCATTAATTATAATAATTAGATTAAATTTGGTGTTGACCGATATTTTTATTTCATTGCCATTTTGTGGGATTTGGATAGAGAAATAACCGTTGGAGAGTATCATTACGGCGTTGCCCGCTTGATGAGGTTTGTAAGTTAAACTGTAAGTTGAACCGGGTCTTAAAGAGCGTAGATCTAGATCTAAACCCTTAAAGGGAATGTCTTATTGTCATTGTGTCCCTAGGTGTAGGGATCGAATTCAAGTGGCGTGCCACTCATTGCATAGAATAAAAGACACCAAAGTCTGTGCGTGTGTCAATTTAGTTAGTGGTAAAATATTGCTTAATCTTAATATATTTATGTCATAGTTTCCGTAACTTTCTATAAAAGACACGATTTAAAATCTTTATTAGATTTTAATTTTTATTAACATGAGATTATGCAACTAATAAAACTAAATTTAAAGTAAAACGAGTTAATTATAATTTTGTCACACAAAATTGTAAATTGAATTTCAAAAAGAAATTTGAATACAAAAATAATTTCCTATTTTGCCACTTCAATGTTCTCAAGAATAACTTGATGTTAAATTTATCAGTACCGGTGCTTTGTGGTGCAGCGAAGACGTAACTCGATGTTTTTGCACATCAGATAAAATGTTAGGTTTTTAAAATAGAGTGTTCTTTCTTAGGTAAACAATATAAAAATAAGCGTCTTTTTGTATCTATATAGAGGAAATATTATTATTGGAATGTTTATGTATATTTTAATATAATTATACAGTAACAGAATTTTTTTTTGCCATTGAACATTGCATATTTCGTGGATAACTTCTAAAGATTCTACGAAGAATATAAATGAAATTTGGAGTAAGTAAACACTATGCAGTACAATTTATTAGTCCATCTCTATTATATAATGCGCTAATCCGTCCGTCAGTGTGTGTGAAGCCCCTATACCACGCAACTCTTGCTAACTTTTTAAAAATTGAAAATATAGACGTAAAATCATAATGATTTTGGGTTTGAGATTAACAGAGGGTGTGGTTTTGCGCGCCGTAAAAAAAACAATTAAGTGGCGTCATTAAGCTTTTATTATATTAATTTATTTGATGTTACTTTTTATCTTGATTATAATCCGAGTGTGTGAATATGCATGTGTGCGAGTGTGTTTATGTGTATGTGTGTATGTGCGTCTGTGTGTGCGTGTGACTGTGTGTTTGTATTAGTTGTGAAATAACGATTTATTTCATAGATTGCTAAAAGTGAAATTAAATATTGAAAAGACGTTACCACGTAATGGTTTATGTATAGTTAAAATTATGCACTGGATTATGAAAAATTCCGTTAATTTTATGAACATAAGTTTCTGCCGATGCGATCTGCATGGGTGCTTGAATAAAAGATAACGGGAAGTCATTGAATGTGACTTAAAAAACTGTTAATGAGAAGAACAATCTCCAATGATTTTTTCAGAGATGGTTTTTACTTTATGTTTGATTTTAGATGAAATGAGCCCTTGCGCATTAGTTGGATGATTACTCGCATGAATTGCCACAATGGAAAATAAACTGTGAAAAGAACTTATAGTCGCTGTTGAAATTGCATTATATACAAGTATAATATGTAATTGGGTAAGATTGGTGCATATTTATTTGTAAAGGAAATGGAACCTTTCTAAACATTTTAATTGTATTTTACAATAATAAAATCATACGAAAATGGTTCGAACGAATTTACCTTAGTCACTGTTAAATAGCTATAGAAATAAATGTGAAGAAATTATTTAATTGTAGACGAAATATCAATTTTACATTTTAATATAAGATTTTATTTATCTACGTATATTATCGGATGGAGGCAGATTTTATACGGGCTTATAACAAGTCAAAATTACAGACAATGAAATTTCTTAATAGAAAAATTAACACAGAGCCGCTTTTGAAGCATTTAACAAGTGATTTATCATAGAAACGATTGCAAATATTTGTTAGGACGAAGATGTATTTCTCTTAGGTGCTTACTTAATACAAGTAAGTGTTTTGGATCGATTTCATTATAAACTGACATTAAGGAAATTCGTATATAAAGTAAACGAGCAGGGATTTTAAATAATATTATGGTACGTGTATAAGTGTTTATACACTGTTGTAAGAGTGGGGTTAAAAAGCGGAATTGTAATTTTTTTTAAAGAGGGGCAACTTTGTGAACTATTTGAAGGGTGCATTTCATTTCTTGGGTCATGATTTTATAATATCGCAGATCCCTGAGTGGCACTATTTCTTAGCCACAGATAATATCCTTTTTGAAAATATTAAGAAAACCAGCAGTGTAAAAATTTAAGCCCAAACCTTGCGATTCAACGCGTGTTTTTTTTAAAACAAATAGACAATATTAAAAAAAATCTCCCCAACCCTACACATCCCAATCACATAAGAATTAAACAGCTCAATAGAAATAAATATAATTTGTCCTAAATAAAGGTCATACATCAACTGTAAAGGAATGGATTTTGTGGAGTAATTGGTAGATTAATGAAAAAGCTTACTTTAAAAAAAAAACTTATTGCTAGAATAATGCAATGTTATGGTACGTGCTATTGTTAAAACTGTAGAGTTGTCTATTGGTATTTAAAAAAGTATATATACAAACAAAAATAATAATAAATTTCTTCGGTGTAGATAGAAAGGGGTCGAAACGTCCAGGGTCGAAACGCCCTAGGGTCAAAAAGTCCCTTGGTGGAACTGTCCGGGATCGAATCGCCCCGGGGTCGAATCGACCGGGGTCGAACCTTCCGTGGTCGAACCGACCCAAGTCGAAACGACCTGGGGACAAAACGTCCTGTGGTCGAACTGCCAGGGTCGAATCGTCCGGGGTCGAATCGTCCGTGGTCGAGGTGTCCAACCACCAAATAGAAAATACTTTTTGCACAACTAAAGTAAACCAGCAGGGTACATTTTCAGCTCAAACCTTGTGATTTAAGGTGTTTCTTTAAAACAAATTTTAATTAACTCATACATACCTTAATTTAGCATCAATATTCACATAATTAATATCTGACCCATAAAATAATCCTATTAATTTGACTAAGGCCATGCTAAGCCTAGAAATAGAAATACTTTTTTGTAGAGCTTTTCCCATGAAAAAAGTAATCTTATAACATGTATTTTACTCAAAGTCCTAACGAATGATGAATCATCCATTTAAAAAATTGGGTACCTTTCTCGAACAATGCGGTTGTATGACATACGCTTTAGGTAAAAACTGTTCTTTAAGGTGTAAATATATCAAGTGTAAAGAAATATCACGGGTATTATGACTTATAAGAAGGATATAGCATAAGAAAATGCGTGTTATGTCGAAAAAAAACCCACACTGACAACAACTCATTTTGTGCCAAGCTGTTTTGAGTTTATTAGATGACTAGTGTACAACGGGAATAAAGATTGATATAAAGTGAATTGTTACTATTAGAAAAAATGTGTGGGAATATAGAATGATTGACATAACATTTATAAGGAGATCAATTTCTCACCATTGTCTTAAAAGCAGCATTGTTCTTATGTTTTTATACACGTTAAAGGAACATGTGCCTTGATAACAAATAAACCATATTTTCCCCTCTCCCCAAGCCACAATATTCACAAATATTATCTGGCTAAGCATATTCTATTCGTCTTGAACTAATATTATGCTTAGACTATAAATGAAATGTGTGTTTTCTAAGAACCAAAGGAATCATGTGGAAAGATATTGTTTTCATGTTTTGATTCACGTGAAAAGAAAGTGTGCCTGCCCGTTAGATTTTTGTAACTGTTAACGACATTTGTTATCCTGGTAGAGTATATAGCATGCGTTATTAAAGGGGTTCGAGCATGGTGAAAGAAAGTCATCAATCGATCTGAATGAAAGGATGTGGTTGAGCAGGTCAGGGCCCTACATGGGCTGTAGCTGGAAGGATGTGGTGGAGCAGACCAGGGCCCTACATGGGCTGTAGCTGGAAGGGTGTGGTGGAGCAGGCCAGGGCCCTACATGGGCTGTAGCTGGAAGGATGTGGTGGAGCAAGCCACGGATGATAATAATGATGCTATATTAAAGAAGAAATACCAACATTGATGGGTAATATTTAAATTAATAATATTTTTATTTTTCTCGACACACATATCGTTGTTTTTATTAAGAAGGGGTTTGATTTATCACTACCCTACTTTCCAGATGCGTTTACATTAATTTTAAAGTAGAATTTGAGACCCAAAACCAAAACCAAAATAAAGTTATTCCTATTGTGCCTACCCCGTAGCGTAGCACGGGTATTTTGCTCGTAATATATATATACAGTTAAAACAGCTACTCTCATTTCAGTGACTACAAAATAGCAAATGTTTAAAAATAGTGATGTATAGCTAGGGTGAAAGATGACACCCCTGTCTTCTCTAGAACTGCCTCTATCTTTAGGATGTATAGCTAGGGTGAAGGTGGACACCCCTGTCTTCTCTAGCACTGTCTCTATCTCTAGGATGTATATAAACTAGGGTGAAAGTGGACACCCCTGTCTTCTCTAGCACTGTCTCTATCTCTAGGATGTATAGCTAGGGTGAAAGTGGACACCCCTGTCTTCTCTAGAACTGTCTCTATCTCTAGGATGTATAGCTAGGGTGAAGGTGGAACCCCTGTCTTCTCTAGAACTGTCTCTATCTTTAGGATGTATATAAACTAGGGTGAAGGTGGACACCCCTGTCTTGTCTAGCACTGTCTCTATCTCTAGGATGTATAGCTAGGGTGAAAGTGGACACCCCTGTCTTCTCTAGCACTGTCTCTATCTCTAGGATGTATAGTTAGGGTGAAAGTGGACACCCCTGTCTTCTCTAGAACTGTCTCTATCTTTAGGATGTATAGCTAGGGTGAAAGATGACACCCCTGTCTTCTCTAGCACTGTCTCTATATCTAGGATGTATATAAACTAGGGTGAAAGTGGACACCCCTGTCTTCTCTAGCACTGTCTCTATCCCTAGGATGTATATAAACTAGGGTGAAAGTGGACACCCCTGTCTTCTCTAGCACTGTCTCTATCTCTAGGATGTATATAAACTAGGGTGAAAGTGGACACGCCTGTCTTCTCTAGAACTGTCTCTATCTCTAGGATGTATAGTTAGGGTGAAAGCTGACACCCCTGTCTTCTCTAGAACTGTCTCTATCTCTAGGATGTATAGTTAGGGTGAAAGTGGACACTCATGTCTTCTCTAGAACTGTCTCTATCTCTGGGATGTATAGCTAGGGTGAAAGTGGACACCCCTGTCTTCTCTAGCACTGTCTCTATCTCTAGGATGTATATATAACTAGGGTGAGAGATGACACCCCTGTCTTCTCTAGAACTGTCTATATCTCTAGGATGTATATAAACTAGGGTGAAAGTGGACACCCCTGTCTTCTCTAGAACTGGCTCTATCTTTAGGATGTATATAAACTAGGGTGAAAGTGGACACCCCTGTCTTCTCTAGCACTGTCTCTATCTCTGGGATGTATAGCTAGGGTGAAAGATGACACCCCTGTCTTCTCTAGCACTGTCTCTATCTCTATGATGTATATATAACTAGGGTGAAAGTGGACACCCCTGTCTTCTCTAGAACTGTCTCTATCTCTAGGATGTATATAAACTAGGGTGAAAGTGGACACCCCTGTCTTCTCTAGCACGGTCTCTATCTCTAGGATGTATATATAACTAGGGTGAAAGATGACACGCCTGTCTTCTCTAGAACTGTCTCTATCTCTAGGATGTATATATAACTAGGGTGAAGGTGGACACCCCTGTCTTGTCTAGCACTGTCTCTATCTCTAGGATGTATAGTTAGGGTGAAAGTGGACACTCATGTCTTCTCTAGCACTGTCTCTATCTCTGGGATGTACATATAGTCACTATATATACATCCTAGAGATGTAGGGCTGCGAAAATTAACGATTAATTTGTCGATTAATCGATACAATTTTTTATCGATTAGAATTATTTTAGTCGATATAATTGCGATGAAATTGAAGAGGTTGTTTCAAAAAATGTTTCCGATTTATTTTATTAATGATTAATTATAAATAATTAATAATAGTTTTTTTTAAAAGTAAAAACTTGTCCATTTAGAAAAAAATATGTTGTAAGTGTAAACTTTCAATTAAGCTCTTAAATTTACATTAAATAAAAATGTTAATTGCCTGTTTTTGTAACTTCCCTTGAAATTTTCAGTTTATTGACGTAATACATCTTATTTTTAGCTTAATCAAAATGATCGATTAATTATTCTCATATATATATGAGATATAACTAAAAGTATTGATTATGTTCAATATAATATGCATAGCTTGAAAGACCACTGGGACATCGATGGCTGGAGTGAAACTTGTCAATCGTGGAGGTCAACTATAGTCGACGTCTACATTTGCTATATAGAGATAAACTAAATATTCATTCATTAATTTAATTTGCGGTACATTCGATTTGAATACAATGTATTGTTAATTGACACAAGTCTATGTGCAAAATTTCAGCTCGATAGGATCAAGGGAAGTGGGCCATTTTTGCATTTTTTCCGTGGACGGGTGGTACAACGACAGACAGAGGGGGACAAGACGGTGAAGTTAATATAAGGGATTTAAAATAACTGTTGATCGCTTCAAAAAGATTGACAAACGATTTTTTAAGTAAAAAATAAGTTGCAAATTGACTGCAGGGCTCTGTTGACAATGCAACACAAATAAGTAACAGTGCTTCCCGATATTTTACTTTATTTAAAATAGGATAACTGGCTGGAGCTTCGCATAGGAGACAACGTCCTCTTCCATGCTGTCGAACCATGCAGAAGGTAACTTAACCAAAGGTTTAGATCTCAACAAGAGTTTTCTATTGTTGTTGAAGACTAGTCCTTAGCTAGTGAGCTGTGTTAGTGATTCAAACAAATTAATGGGAATGACGAGTTATTTTCATACTGTTTAAGAAAGCAACAACTCATTTTCACACGCTTTCCTACCGCGTTAAATAACATATTGCGCTAAATCTGATTTTGAAAATTCAAATAAATTCCTTTCAGATGCTTGATAACCACCATTAACCCTAACACGGCAGAGTTGAACGCAGAGAGGCAGCCGTTAGAGTTGTTAAAATCGTTAGTATTATTTTCATTTGTGCACCATTTAATCTCATTTTAGTGATATAGAGGGATGAAATACTGCGTTAGAGAAATTCACATATAATATTAAGTGATACTTGTTAAATCTACCAGCTTCGATAATGTATTTGACCATTTATTAAAATTAAAACGTATACATTTTAACTATACTTTTTTAAAGAGAAATAAAAATATTACTCAATGTTAAATTTTGAAAAAAAAATTTAAGGTCTATAATTTATTTTATTATTGCGCATGCGCGGAGCAAATAATAATATTGTTTTAAATTGCAATTAATTTAACAATCATTCCAAATATTTGTTGAGATATCCATATTCTGGGAAAAATTAATATTTTTAGAACCATAAAATAGATAAAAAATTCTATAAATGATACAAAAAATGTATTATAGAATTGTTTTTCTTAAACTTCCGTTTGCAGATTCCGATGCCGCCCTCCCTACGGGAAAGCCCCTATATTTGGGCTCTATGTCTCCCTGGACTCGCCAGGCCGCGTCAGTGTTGGGGATCCGGTGTACGTCATAAGAAAGACAAGATCTTTTGCCGAGTTTTCGACCTGATAACGACGCTTCGTTAAATTCCTTCTTCCTATTTGTCAATGTCATTGTCTTCAAAATATTCTTTTCTGTTAACGTACATCTGTTACTTTCCAAAGAAATAAAGAAAATGTTTAACTCTAAGATAATTGTTTTGTCAAATGTAATTAGACACAAGTGGCACGGAGAATATTAGAATTTTAAAAAGAATTCAGCATTTAAAAATGTGACACTTTGACTGGAATTGCTCCTATACCTTTTGCCTACAATCTGAATAAAGATGACCAAAAATTATCAGCCAACCACCTTTACCTTCATAAGTGGACACCTGCCCCACGCACATGCAACAAGACAAAATCCAAATTAAGACAAAGACTTGACGGAATTCGTTACAGATTACCGCCACAATTTGAACAGCTGATCACAAGAACAAATGAGTGGGCTAAACTAAGAAATGACATTCGGTCTTAATAAAGTCTAATGAAATCAGTTTGCACCGATTAGTTAAGATGTGAAGAATATAGCGGGGAGTTCTGCCTGCTTATTAACTCTGACACCTATTTGAAACAAGTCCACTTAGTGAGAGGAAACAACAATTTAGTTGGCTATCTACATCCCACACACAGGCCAATTTCCCAAACACTTGAATTTTTGTACGCCAGGAATAATATTATTGACAAATTAAAGCACCAATTTCTTGAGCAAAATTTTACTTCCTGCTGAGACAGAAAAGCTTCATGACATTAAAATACTAGAAATTAGAAATGTATTAAGTGTTAAGGTTTTTAAAAAGAAATATTGAGATGACGATTGATGAAATTTTCTGAAAAGAAATATCTAAGTCAAGTCATTGAGTATGTTATAGATGATAAGAAGATTATTGTACTAAGATATCTGAACATATTTTTTAATAGAGACTTAACCTTTGGCATGGTGGTGAGTAATGAATTTTTTATAATGTCACTTAAATAGGCTACATAATTTTAATTGTTTTTCATAAATTGTTAAGTCACAACTTTTTTCTTCTACAAGGTGAAATTTAAGTTGTGTCGTATTTGCCGCTGTAGGACCATGTCAAGGCATGACTTTTTCGTTAATTTATCTGAAAAAAAAAGCTTTGAAAGAAATTTAATAGCCCTATTTTTCAAATTTTATCAACAGTAATGCATTTGTTATAGGCAAAGTGTGAAATTCAGGCATTCTATAGAATGTCTAAGCAATGTATAGAATGGCTGATGGTTTCAGGCAAAGTATGAAATGATTGCTTTTTTCCAGCCACTGATGTTGGCAGTGGTGTTTGGTCGTTGTTTGATGATGGCGATCAAAGCCTGTGAGTGTTGAAAGTTATTGTAAGACAGCGTTTAGCCCGCACGAGGTTCCACTACCAAATCACGGACTGTACTGTCTAAATGTCTTCTTGTGACGGTGGGTCATATAGTAAGGCTGATGTTCCACACACGATCTGCAACAACGTTACCCCTTGGATTGCTGTGTGACCATGTCGGAAGGGAATGTAGTGCTAGGTCAGGAATCACGCCATGATGACATGCAACGACCGTTCTACGATGAGTATCTAAAGTAAGAGCCCATGCAGCTAAAATCAGCCTTTTTAAAAAAACTGAAACTGTTGGTGGACGATGTGAAAATGGATAAGACCATCATTACGCAAGCACCACGGGACTATTGGCTGGTGAAACACAATGGTGTCATAATGGTGGATAAATAAGAGTAAGTTCATCCACCCTGTTAAAGAATGCCATTTTGTTTTACATCGCGGACTCCGAGATATTTGAAATACTTCATACAGCCCATTTGGCGACTGATCATGGAGGACGGGACAGAATGTTGAAATAGCTTTCAGACAAATAGAAGAACCCTCCCTGTTATAATATTGAGCTGTGAATTAACCATAGTGAAACGTGCCAGAAAAAACAAAAAAAGCTTCAAGAAATTCATTGTGCTCAAGCCAATGGCTTTTTCTGAATTCAAATCTCGTTGTCATCGACCTCATCGACTTTCAATGACATCCTGATGAGTAAAACAAGATTATAATGGTGTATGAATATCATCCCACCCAATTCGTACTTCTCAGGGCCCTGAAGACAAAGAGGGCACAAGAAGTAGCATACCAGCTGGTAGATATATATTTAGGTTGCTTGGTACTCCAATGATTCTACAGTTCAATAAGGGCAGGGAGCTTGCAAACAATGAACTATGCAACCAAAAGTGTACTGGCCTAACTAGAAGACCGTTCACTGAGAGCCGCGCCACACACAAAGCCAGGGGAGCGTCGAAAGAACTAACAAGGACATCGAAAATATTCTGTGTGCTTGGATGCAAGATTAAATAACAGGCTACTGGAGTGAAAGGATTGCGGTTCGTCCAACTCAGAAAGAACAGAGCTTTTCATTCTGGGATTAAGAGATCATCATACGAAGATCTCTTTGGCTGCAGAGCTAAAGTCGGCCCCACAACGACATCTATACCTGCAGGCCCAGCTTAAGGCATAGGCAAACTAGGTAACCGCCTAGCACCTCTGATTAGTCTCATCATTAGGGGGGGGGGCCCTCACACAAAAATCTTTCAATATAATTATTTTTTTCTATTACATTTATGTTCACAAATGTCACTTCGCCTCGGGCCTCCAATTCCCTAAAGCCGACCATGCTACAAGATGTGGAAACAGAGGAAGACCTGGAACAATTAGACAGAGCTTGCATCATGTGCTCTATTTTGTATTAATAATTAAAATTAATTCTACTTTAAAATGCGCAGTTATCTATAAAGTCTTTAGTTGTGATCTTTTTACACTTTGCCTAAACGAAATCCTGCTTTCTATAGAATGCCTGATTTCACACATTTCATGTAACACATACATTATTTACACGAGAGCTGAGGTAATTGCGTCAAACAAAACTGCTGTTTATGAATACTGAAGTTTACACAAAGTGGATTAAAATATACGAAGAAGTATCATTTATATTTTGTGACACTTTGGAAGGCCTTGCACGCTCACATAAATAATACCTTACTTTTCTGAGATCCATTCTTGACAATACATGTTACTATGGTGTAAAATTGGCAAGCAGAAAAATAGCACATGGATTGGGCATTCGTCTCTAGACATAATAGATATTTTTACCATAGGCAGCGGATCTTCAATCACCACAGAAAGACGATGTCTGGATGATACCAGCTTGGCAGCTTAGCTGGAGATACTAGATCATTTATTTTACAAATGAGTGTCATGATTTCTATGCAATCTATTTATATTAACTGATTAAGCAACATTTGCAGACCAAAAATAAGACTGAGTTATAAACCTAACAGGCATTCAATTATTTACATCTACAGACATATTTACTTCATGAAATATCAGAGTCCAAATCATGAAAAACATTTGCTTAATGAACATAGGAATTCTAATTGGAACGTTATTCATTTTTCTACCGTCAATATTTTCAAGTAAGTGCCAATATCATACATAGTTATTTTTTTTAAAAAAGTAACGAGCATAAGCTATAGTTCTGAATAATAGTAATGACATGAAGTTATTCTAGATCTAAAGTATTAGAAAAAAGTAACATTTTAATGTTAAAAAATGATATTCGTAATATACATTGCTTAGTGAGACACCACTTTAAAATCTAGCTTCAAGTGTTAAAATCGATATGAAGCTCACAAGGGAAGAGACAGTAGTGTGACATTTTGGAAGTTTTTTTTAGTTATTCCCCTTTTTTGATAGAGATTTTTTTAAAAAGGGTTTCTGTATGATGCTTTATGAAAATATTATGTCTCTGACCCCATTAAAAATTCAAATCTCTTTAGTTAATTTATAACAAATTTGTATAATTTTGAACTTTAAAACTTGAATATATCAAAAATGTGACATCGCCGTTTCTTCCCTTTGAGCTTTGCAATGCCTTTTAGATTTTCAAATTTCCCGCCTTTAATAAATAAAATCTAGATTTTTTAGTGGACATTTGTTAATATTTTTGTATCTTTCAGTCATCAAGATTGTTACAGAAGCTAAACTGTTCAACTGTGACATAGTGACGTTGCACCTTGTAAACCTGACCGTCCCAGCTGACTCAGAGTCTGAGGCTTGTGAGAAAAATGATAAGGGAGAAGGAATTTTGATTGAAAGAATAATCTTTACATGTCAGGTAAGTTAGTGAACATATAGAGAGAACGTAGAGAGAAATGGGAGATTTAGATGAGATTCACCAAGGATTTTCAAATGCCGTATTTCCTGTCTTAATTTTTGTGAGGTTATAACCATGTTAAGGAAATGTAAAACTAGAAAACACATTTGTACATTAAACATGACATAAATTATAATAAAAAATTACTTAATTCGCTATGTAAATTGTGAGTTGATTAAAGGAACTATAAAAAAAACCTTAAAATGAAGTAACCTATAGATTCTACGAGCTAAATAAGATTGAAAAAATACAAACGCTTTTATGCGTAATAAATTTGCTTTTAATATTACGGAAATTGAAAAGTCCCTGTAATAAATTTAAGGTATTAATGGCATGTTAGATATTATTGAACGTCACCTTCCTTATCTGCGTGATGCATGCTAAGAAATTAAAGCTAATTTCAAAATAAAATTTTTGGTTGTGGGGTTTTGAATGTGTCTTTAAAATACTTTAAAAAAATATTGATTTTTTTTTTTTTTGGTTACCACTGGCATAATCTTTATTTGGCCATAACGTTAAACAGTCCTAGAACTCATTTTATTTAATACAAATTTTAGCCAAACCGCACCTGCTATCGTGAAATCAAGACGCAGACACCACGTGACATCGCACTGAGACAAACCTTACGGCGAGACTGCAATGGGAAAAATCGATGTTTCTTGTCTGATGGAACATGCCTGGCTGTTAATGTAACGTGTGGAGTTGAACTATTTTATTCAGATCGAATCAATCTCCATTGTATACCCGTTAGTAAGTATAATGATTGAAACAATCAAATGACAATGAAGCACAACGTTCTTCTTAAATTAATTTATGGATGTGGGTTGATGTGTGGAGTCACTGGTGTACAATATTTGCATCTATCCGGACTTGTTGATTGCATGCCCAAGTCATCCCCGAATCACACTCAAGCAGTCCCTGTGTCCAAACAAAAAGAGAGGATGTAACATTTTGGCGGATTAATACATTTAGTGCCTTCAACTCCATTGATTGAAACTACTTTAAAAAAAAATTCAAAAGAAAAGTTAACAGTAACAATGATTCGCTTCGTTTATCTATTTTAACCTCACTGCACGTTTATTGACTTTGTTAATTGAGTTGAAAGAATTAAAATATTTTTTTCTTTAAAATATTTCAGAGCCCGATAACAAATACGTATTTAGAGTTACGCCAGGTTTATCTGCCGTGGTAACACGTAGTCAGTACGACAAGAGTTATCTAGTGTTGGAAGCACAACAAGCAAGTCCCACAGATATTCATTGCGAGATTGACGGGAACAACAATGATATCAAGTTTACATTACTCCACGTGGATTTTGGACCGAAAGAACAGTTCAATGGATCTTATGGTTACATCAAATTAACTAATGACAAAACGAGAACAATAAACTATACCTTTAATTGGTGAGTTTTGTACGCAGATAAATTACTCTTATCACATCATAACACAAAATATGGCTGAACAGGTCAGACATTAAAAAACAAACAATTATAATAGCAGGCTTATATTATAATATTGGAAATAATTTTAACACCAGATTAGGAAATTTTAAAAAAACAAAGAAATTGAATAAAGATTTCTATAAAGTCTTCTAGAATTGTTCTTCTTTTAGTACCTACATATTTAATTTTGTTTCTTTCATTTTTCCTCTCATCACTTTATAATTCTTCACCCCCCTTCACTTATCGTTTTCAGTACGCGGACCACATAGTACATACACAGTACATATAGTCCTTAAATGAGTCTAACTGCTTTGGAACATAACGTTTTTAGTAAGCTTGTAAATAATTTCTACAGGCAATGATTTTTTTCCATGAAAACTTGACGAAAATAAAGCAGCGGGCATTTTCCTTTAAATTTTTTCTTTACATTAGCAAAAAAAAAAAATGTAAAAGAAAAAAAGAATGGAAAAATTACAGAAATTTACTCTGCCCCTGGGAAGCACAAGACTTCTCCATTCGATCGGCAGCCATTCGTCTTCTCATAATACTCGACCACAACCAATGAAATGGCACTTTCAAAACTTTTATCCAATGCTTAAAAAGCACTCTTTAAACATGACTTATCAAATTAAGAAAAGCTTCATCCAATCAAAGAGAGCACGGCCTCAAATCTCCACTACTCAAGATTTAGATTAAAAGAGAACGTGTAATGATTGATGATAAGTATATTGAAATAAAACTTATTAGAAAAAATCTTTGAAAATTTCAAAAATCAAAGTTTTAATTTTCAGAGATATTCTCTTTATTTATTTCAGTTTTCGATTCCCTTCTACTCTAAGGCCAATGTTTTGGCCTAAACTTTTCACGATTTCCGCAACTTCACTTGTTTCCGACCTCGCTGCTCCACATGTTAAAGGGTTTCCGTCTGCTTGAATGCTCCTTTTGCGCATTATTCGCACTCAGTTGATTGGCTATGCAGTATGAAACATGAAGACTGATATTTATAACGTGTAAATAAAATAGAACTCCTAACTAATTACTGATTTGATTTTTGCATACAGTTCTCAGAATGAGTGACTTATGTACAAGCTAGAATTTGTAAAAAGAATGGGGCTCAGAATAAAAAGCTTGAGACCACCATCTTATATATATATATATNATAATATACTAGCAATTTACCCGCGCTTTGCTGCGGAAATTAGGATTTCAGCTAGCGTTGCGAACCCGCGTAACACCAATTAAAAACACCATTTGAGTTTAATCCGAATGAAGATGGATATACTAAATATATTAACTTCAACCATTCAGGCTCATACGTACACAAGAACTTGGAGATTTAAAGATGCGTCTTTTTTTATAAACCTCATATTGGGAAAAAACCTATATTTCTACTATCGTCACCCTAGTTAGAGGTGATTTAATCTTACCATCACGTGAAGTAATGGGGGGGGGGGTAGTCAACAACTTCCCAAAGTTTCAAGCTTCTACCTACACNCCTATATTTCGACAATCGTCACCCTAGTGAGAGGTGATTTAATCTTATCATCGCGGGAAGGATTTGGGGGGGGGGGAATACTCAACAACTTCCCAAAGTTTCAAGCTTCTACCTACACGGAAACTTGGAGAATTAGCGTTGATTCGGTTTCATATCGCCCATTTTAGGGGGGGGGGAGTTTTGGGCCCCCGGCAGCCCATAAGTGGAAATTTTTAAAATTTATATAATTATTTTTCCTTGTCTACCTACACGGAAAATAAAAGAATTATAGATTTTAATTTTTTATATTTCATATTAGAAAAAAAAA
>MUZC01000219.1:227970-247179 GCA_002072015.1 Radix auricularia
AGTGGAAATTTTTAAAATTTATATAATTATTTTTCCTTGTCTACCTACACGGGAAATAAAAGAATTATAGATTTTCAATTTTTATATTTCAGATTAGAAAAAAAAAAGTTTTTGAGGCCCCGGCCTCCATGAGTGTGTATTTCAAAATTCTTTTACACCAACTTTCTTTGTGAGATGGTACTTAACAATTTTCCCAAA
This sequence comes from Radix auricularia, assembly GCA_002072015.1. Taxonomy (NCBI): domain Eukaryota; kingdom Metazoa; phylum Mollusca; class Gastropoda; family Lymnaeidae; genus Radix; species Radix auricularia. The sequence continues at coordinate 228,169 of MUZC01000219.1, forward strand.
GTTTCATGCTCCTACCTACACGGAAATTTGGAGAATTGACGATGAGTTGGTTTTAATATAAGAAAAACTATATTTGGGCCCCCTGCCCCCATGAGAAGGAGTTGTAACATTATTTTTAGCAAATTTACGTCGGAAGCGTGTACTCAAAAAATTCCAGTTTCATGCTTCTACCTATACGGCAAAAAGAAGAATTAGGGATTTTCAATTTTTATACAGCTCATATATGGAAAAAAGATTTTGGGGCCCCGGCCCCCATGAGTAGTAAATTTAACTCTTTTTTTCCAAATTATCGTAGGAAACATGTAGTCAAAACATTTCCACAGTTTCATGCTTCTACTTACATGGGAAATAGGAAAATTGGTTATTTTCAATTTTTATAATGCCATTAAAAGGAGGAACAAAAATCTTTTGGGTCCCCGGCCCCACATGAGCGAGATTTTTAAAATTCTTTTTCACCAGTTATTGTCGTGAGGGGGTACCTAACAACTTCCAAAAATTTCATGCTCCTGCCTGCACGGAAAATTGGAGAATAAGTGATCAGTCGGTTTTTAATATACGAAACGCTATATTTGGGCTCCCGGCACCCCATGAGAGGGATTTTTAAAAAAAAATGTGGCCAATTTTTGCCGAAAGCGTGTGCTTAAAACATTTTCAAAGCTTCATGCGTCTACCTTTACGGTAAATGGGAGAATTGGTGATTTTTAATTTTATATAGCTCATGTAAGGGAAAAAACGTTTTATGGGCCCCGGCCCCCATGAGTCGGAATTTTTTTTTTCAAATTAGCGCCGAGAGCATCTACTAAAAATTCCAAAGTTTTATACTTCTACCTACACAGGAAATAGGAAAATTGGTGATTTTTAATTTTTATAAAGCCCATATAAGGAATAAACTTTTTGGGCCCCCGGCCCCACATGAACAAGATTTTTAAAAGTCTTTTTCACCAATTTGCGTCGATAGTGGGTACCCAACAACTTCCCAAAGTTTCATGCTTCTACCTGCACGGGAAGTTGAAGAATTAGTGATTTAGTAAAAACAGTTTTTGGGCCCCCGGCCCCACATGAGCGAGATTTTTTAAAATCTTTTTCGCCAATTTACGTAATGAGGGGATACCCAACAACTTCCCAAAGTTTCATGCTTCTACCTACACGGAAATAGGAAAATTGGCGACTTTCAATTTTTATAGAGCCCATATTAAGAAAAGAATTTTTAAAAAAAAATCTTTGTCACCAATTATTGTCGTTAATAAGTACCCAACAACTTCCCAAAGTTTCATGCTTCTACCTACACTAAAATGTGAAGAATTAGTGATGCAGAAAAAAAAGTTTTTGGGCCCCCGGCCCAACATGAGCGAGATTTTAAAAATTCTTTTTCGCCAATTTTCGTCGTGAGAGGGTACTCAACAACTTCCCAAAGTTTCATGCTTCTACCTACACGGGAAGTTGGAGAATTAGTGATGAATGAGTGAGTGAGTCAGACAGTCAGTCAGTGAGGGCTTTTCCTTTTATTAGTATATATATATAAGATCTAAAAAAGATTTTATTTTAAGCTAAAATATTTAGCTAATTCTAATTTTATATAAAAAGTGATACTTAAATACATTTCAAATTTCCAGTAATTAATAAATAGACTAAAAGTCATCAATTGCCTAAACTTTAAATATCCCAAAGCTAGAAAAAGATCTTAAACGGAACGCAGAATAGAGTCTCAACTTAAACCCACTCAAATATTGGCTCGTAGTTAGAAAGTTCAACAAACAAAGCTATGATTTCTGTAAATATATTCTTTAATACCTGCCACCCTTCCATCCCCATTCGAAACAGTAAGGCGTAAAATTTGTTAGCAGTGGCGTAGTGAAGGGGGCACGGGGCAAATTCCCCGGGCGCCACGTTAGGGGGCGCCAAAATGAGTATTAAAACTCATTATTTAATTTCATTTTAATGTAAACTAATGTATCCCAAATACGTTTGCAAGATTGAATATTGGAGCTCCGAAAATATCTTTATTACAAAACAGTTGGTAAACATGATTTTGGCGCCCCCATTGAGCGTTAAGGGGCGCCATTCTACTCATAAATAAATGACACATCCTAATGTAGGATTGCTGATGTATTTTTTTTTTAAATTAAAAAAACGGTGAGTTGATGGGAGTGAGCAGTAAGAGACCAATACGATTCTTTTAATAGAGCTACCAGAGACGACACTAAAAGCAACCGATGAAGGCTCTAAGCCAGAAATTTTTGCCAGAATGGCCCAAACAACTGCAGCATTAAGCAAACTTAAAGACATCTGGCAAAGCAAGGAGCTCTCCCTGAGATCAAAGATTCGACTAATGCGCTCTCTGGCGATGTCAGTCTTCCTGTATGGTTGTGAGGCTTGGACGCTCACCGCATACCTCCAAAAAAGAATTAATGCGCTAGAGAAGGTACTAAACATCTCATACATGGCGCACATCACGAACGAAGCGGTCCGCGACAAAATAAGTGCTGTCATTGGCCCTTACGAGGACCTTCTCATCTCAATTAGAAAGATGAAATTGCGATGGTACGGACACGTGACAAGATCTGGAGGTCTCTCAAAGACGATATTGATAGGCAAAGTCCAGGGAAGAAGGAAAAGAGGCAGACCAAGGAAGAGTTGGGAGGACAATATCAAAGAGTGGACCGGCCTGTCATTTAGCGATTCCCAGAAGGCAGCTCAAAACCGTGACACATGGCATGAAATAGTGCGCAGCTCAAAATGGTGCCCCAACGACCCAGCGTCGGGTTAAGGGACAGTTCAGTTCAGTTCAATTGAACTGACCAGTGATAACAATTTGAATATGTTGCATCAGAAAGTTGGGTTAATGAAATTTGGAGTACTCCGAACTGTCTCAGAAAGCGTTTACAATTCTTTTACCCTTTGCAACTTTGTGAAAGGGGTTTGTCTGCAGTGCTAACAATAAAAACAAAACATCGTTCGTACTAAATAAACTAATATAGCAGTCTTTTAAATAAAAACTACTGTTTATGACTTAAAGTTGTTTTTTATAGTTAGCAAGTAGACTTAAATAAGAAGACTTTGAGAATAATATAAATGATATTTATTCGATACAAAAGAAAGAGTATTGTTTAAGGAGCACGCAAATCGTAGCATATTAGTTTAGTTTTACTAACTAACATGTTTTGTTTACTACTTATAGCTATCTATATACACAGCATAATTATATCTAACTTTTCAGCACGGCAGTAGCACAATTTTTAGTAGTGACCCGTAGCTAAGACACATATTTTTCAAGTGGTCCTGGAATCTCAAAGGTTGAGAACCACGGGCTAACAGAATGGTTAATATGCGTCCCTTTGCTGCATGCTGTGACTCTTTAAAAAGATAAATCGTATTTCCCCAATCCTCATGTGGAGGGAGTAAAGTGGGAGAGGGAGGGAAGGCCTCTCTTCTCACGGGCTTGTATCGGTTTGTTAAAGCAAGTTGGATTCCTTTCATATGAAACATCAGACACCGCCTTTCTTTCCTGTCCATCTGTTATAAAACTTGTTGCTCAGTAGGATCAACTGTTAGAAAAAAAAACACCAACAAAATGCCCGAGAAAATCTAGGTTCAGTATATTATTTATCACCGGAAATCCAAAATGAATTTATCCAGCTACTTACATCGACTGTAAGGAATCAGCTGTAGAGTGAAATCAGAAAACACAAGTACTACGGTATCTTACTTGACTCCAATCGATCTAGGACACCAGAAAAGCTTTCTCAAGTCATCAGATTTGTGGATGTGGAATTACAAACTAAAAAGTAACTATCAAAGAATCATTTTCAGATTTTGCACAGATACATTCCAAAGACTCAACAAGCCTTGAAATAGTTATCGTAGAGAAACTGGAATCTAATAACATACCACTATCCGACTATCGGTCACGATGTTATGACAATTGTTCTGTAATGACCGGGAATGTATCCGACCTTCAACAGCGAAAATGTGCAAGAAATCACAGAGCATTGTTCATCTACTGTGGCAACCACAGCTTAAACTTAGCAAGAGTACACTCAAATAAACATGATCCAGTTGTTATCACGTTTTTTGGAACAGTTGAAAGTATAAATTTATGTTTTCTCCCTTTCAACAACTCGTTGGGAAAAAAGAGTTGTGCCAATCACAATGAAGAGGGAGTCTGAAACACGTTGGAGTGCACGATCAGAAGCTGTTATAGCAATTTATGAAGGACTAGATGACATGGCAGGGCTGTTGGAAAAATTATCAGAACATACAAATATGACGCCTGACACCAGAAGTGATGCAGAAGCTTTGCTGGTAGGTATATAAAACTTTAACTTCCTAGATTTTAAACATTTCTGGAACATCATACTTGATAAAATTGATAGTGTCCAGAAACGGTTCCAGAATCCTACTGTGAGTCTCAAGGAAGCTTTATCTGGTCTTGAATCGCTTGAGCAAGAAATTGTCAACATTCGTGTTAATTTGAGCCATGTTGCGGTAGTCAATGGGAAAAAAGATGCACAACTTGGAGAATCGAGGTTGACAGAAGATTAGAGGACATCGAAGGATGCCTTCGAGAATTAAAAAAAGATGCAGAACTCTCTCCATAAGAATAAATTGCACCTGCTATGAACAGCGAAATTGATAAACTCCAACAAGAGATATCAATACGGATTTTACGTCTTAAACAGCCTAAACAACAAATTTAGATTTTTACTAGACGTCAAATCTCTTCTTGCTGAAACAAAAGTCGATACGCTTCATTAAAATTGCTTAGATTTTGCTAATTTCTACGAATTGTGTACAGAAATAAAAGACTAAAAAATGATGCTCAGTACCCGGACTGAAGTTCAACAGGAAACTTCTTTGGATCTTCTTGATTTTATTGTTTTATATGGAGATGACGTATATTCAAATCTTCGCATTTCACTTTAAATACTTCTAAAAATTGCTATTTCAACTAAAAGCTGTGAGCGGTTCTTCAGCAAAGTAAACTTTATTTTGTCTTAATTACGTGCTTCAAGTGGACACGATCGTCTGGATGATCTTGCACTCCTTAGCATCGAAAGAGAAACACTTGAGAATATCAATTTTAACAGCGAGATTGACGACATTCAAATCAAGGAAGATCAATTTATTTTAGATTATGTCAATTCGAGTCAAGTAGCCTATAATTAGTAGAGTGGTTTTTTTTTCAAATAAATTGTTTATAATCGTATAGAGAATTATTATTAGTCTGTATTTTATTTCATTAAAATATCATTTGCTTCAAAAATTTAACCATATAAATTAATATAAACCGTAAAATTTCAAATTTTTCGGTCGGTCAAGGGGCGCTGAATTTGTGTCATGCCCCCGGGCGCACTAGACCCTAGCTACGCCACTGTTTGTCAGCCTTTCACGTGAAAAAGAAAAAAAAAGTCTAAAAAATAATAATCAATCTGCATGTGTCAGCCAAAAATCTTATGAAGCAAATGTAACAATCATTTGCAAAATCTATGAAAGCAGTTTGAAAGAAGTCCAAGAAAAAAGAAATCAAACAATGATTTTTATTTTCGACACTTTATAGACATCGTTATAAATTCCCAACGAAAATGATCGACTAGTGTTGTTTTCGTCGACGAAAACTGAAACTAAAACCTTCGTCAACGAAAATGTTGACCTTTTCGTCAACGAGAACTAAAACTAAAACTAAAATTAGCAGCAAGACTAAAACTAGACGAAAACTAAATCTGGTAGACAAAAGACTGAATAAAAACTGAAACTAAAACTCCCCAACGAAATAAAAACTAAAATCCCCATTTATCGTTCTTTTCCGGTAATGCGGTCTATTCTAAGAAATTATTATGACCTAATTTCTTTGATGATCGCGCATGCGCATCAACTGGACGACAATATGAGTCATCAAAATAATACAATTAATTAACGTTAATAGTTGACAATGACAACAGCAGGAACTGGTGTTGGTGGAGTTAGTGGACGCCTAAAATCGAGTGATGTTTGGGATTATTTCACGTACCGTATAGATTTAAACAAAAGTGAATGTTTGGTGACTAACGACGGTAAGAGATGCGACATACTGCTCGTGGGAAGAAATCCCACAAATCTAAAACGGCATTTAAAAGCTTGCCACAAGAAAGAAAATGATGCCATGGAAGAGAAAGAGAAGACTAAAGTAGCGGCAGCACCCAGTAAATCAACCAAGTTGCCAGCTTCCAACTCTTCTGCCTCAAGGAAAATTACCGACATGTTTGGTAATAAACTTAATAAACACAAATATTCTGCACAAGTCTGCTGAAAATATTTCTAGAATGCAAGCTCTAACACGATTCATAGCGAAAACTGTTGTTTCCACGTCGTTGGTAAGTAATAATGTATTATTTATTTCTTAGTAGTTACTACTTCTTAGAACCTATAAACAAAAAGTCACATAAAGACACATGTGACATATCATACATGTAGTATCATAACCTTACGAACATTAAATTGTAAAACAAAACTTTTTCATTATAATTTTATGTGTATTAATATGGGCAGCAGTATCACTAATTTTATTATGGGACAGGACAGGGCTTGAGAAAAATAATTGTTAGAGTACTTAAAACAGTTAAAATTTGTACACATGGCAGCTAAAATAGCAAAACTGTTAAATGTTATTCATTTCATTGAATCAATATAAGAATAAATAAAAATGGCTGTATATTGCTACATGATAATTAATATGCAATTATAAAATGTAAATTGTAAAATAATTACAATAATGAAAGAATGCAATTTACATGTACAGGTTGAGCATGAGGCATTCAGAGAGTTCTGCCAGGCAATGGATCCCAAGTTTCAAGTACCAGGCCGTACAGCTATACAAACGGCTTTAAAATCGGCGTGTGAAGAACTCAAAAAGAAAGTTAAAGAGAATATACAACATGCCCGGCGTCTTACCCTTTGCTTGGATATTTAGTCTTAAAAGGGGCCTGGCGGCAGCGTTCCTTGGTGTTTCGGCTTGTTTGTACAATCCAATTATACAGCAAGGTGAACATTTAACACTGAAAGTGTTTACTGTTAGTCATCCTCATACAAGTGATATGATTGCTGCTAAAGTTAGCGATTGCTTCGAAAAATGGGGTATAAAAACTAGCCAAGTCATGCTAGTTATTACGGACAATGGCGCTAGCATGATAAAAGCTTTTAAAACCATGTTTGTTGATAGATGCGAAACTGGCACTGGCACTGATTCTGATGAGGAAGATGATGATGAGGTTGACAATATTAATGAAGATAAAGACTAAGAGGATGCAAGGGCAGAAACGACTGTTGATGGTCACTATTTGAAATTGAAACGCATATNCTGCCATACAACCGATACTTGATTCAGCGAGGCGTATGGTTGAAAAGTTTAGAAAATCATCTGTTGCAATCCAAAAGCTAGTGTTGAAGAGCAAGAAAACTCTTATTGCAGATTGTCCCACAAGGTGGTCAAGCACATTCCTTCTACTGCAGCGACTAATTGAACTGAGGGTTAGTGTGAATGCAGTAGCGAAAGAAATGGAAAGGGACACTCTTCTTTCAAGTGAATGGCAAAAAATAGATCAGTTACTGAAGCTTCTGCAACCATTTGCCGAACATACACGTTTACTCGAAGGCGATAAAGTTGTTATGTCATCAGTAATTCCAGCACTTATGGACATAGAATATCATCTTTTTGAGGCACAGTCTGATCAAGCTCTGGACGCATCACTAAAAGAGCTAGCAGTCACCATTTTGGATGGCTTGAGGCGACGATTTGAGTTTGCGTTGGAACCAGAGTCTGATGTTTTTTAACCTATACCTTCTGCAGCTTGATCCTACAACTGTGTCAGCACTGTTCATTTCAGGAGAAGAGCATCTTCTAAATGCAGCAAAACAGTTTGTGTTGCGAGAAGAAACTGCTTTAGCAGCAGCCGCCGCAGTAAGTGCACAGCTTGGTCAAGTGCTTTCAGCTGCTGGTCAGCCTATTCCTAACCGAAATATCACTGCAACTGCGTCTCCTGATAGCGTTTGTTCGACAGCCCTGACTACATCTGGACCTCTTCTCAAGCGCTTCAAGTCCCTGACGCAACACATTGCGAACACCACACCCATCACCAATATTATATCTGCAGTTCGGGGGCCTGAAGACGAACTGGAAAATTATTTGTTGCACTATCAAGAAACTGCCACAGCAGTTAGTGAGGATGGCAATGGTTTAAGCTACTGGCAATCACAGAACGTTCAAAAAACGTTTCCGTTGCTTGCACTATTGGCTTTAGATATATTGAATGCACCAGCTTCGGAGGCTTCCGTAGAGAGAATTTTTTCTCTTTGTGGTGATTTGACTACTGGGAAAAGAAACAGCACTAATCAGAGTCTAGAAAAAACGTGTCTTTCTCAAGCTGAACAGCCATTTGTTTTTATGTTTAGTCTTCACCCTTCAAGTGAACTGTTGTTACTTAGTTTAGTAAGTTCAGAGTTCTAGGCCGTAGAATGAATACATTTGTTTTAATTTTGACTAACGTTTTTGGTTTCTTTTTATTACTACGTTTTTAGTTGTTGTTGTTTTTTTTTTTTTTNTTTTTTTGTACATGCACTGCAAGTCTGCTAGTCTACAACATAGCCAAACATTGAGTCATGACATTGGCATATAACACAATGTGATAGTGTGATTTATAATGTGACATTTGAGTGAATGGACTCATTCTCAGTACACTGAGCTGTCATCTCTGTGACTGCTATTATTATGCTTCAATCTGCTTCAAAAATTGGTCATGAACAACGATATTTGTTATTGGTGTTTACAAGACTAAAACTAAAAGTGAAACTAAAATGAATAAGACGAAAACTAAAACTCAGGTGTTTTAGTTTTAGTCGACGAAAACTAAAACGAAAACTAAAATTGGGCCTAAAACTAAAACTAGACTAAAACTAAAATTATTACAGACAAAACGAAATAAAAACTAAAACTAAAATAGGACCTGGGACTAAAACAACACTATGATCGACTAATCCAATGTTTATATATCGTAAGAGAAAAGCTGTAATTGTTTATATAATTTGTTATTAGCGCACTTCTATGTAACTTTGCGGTAAAAATTTTGGGGGAAAACAAAGAAAAAAAGAGAGAATGAAACTACATACATAGGCTTTACTATATTAATTTTGCATAACTTTAGAGTGGTATGTTAAACAGAAAAATACATTAAAAAATCAAATTGTGTTTTTCCCCCTACATTTCATTTGTTGTTTAGGATTTGATGACTAAGATAAAAAATAATAAATTGCAGATACTTGTAGTATTCTGTTTTAGCCCTCAAAGTAAAATAAAGCGCACGACAAAAGTAACAGAAAAAATTCCTTTCAGTGTATAGAATCTAAATATTTATTATATGTTTATGCCAAATGTGATAGCATATCAACACCTGAATCCAAGTTTGTCCTCTACAGGTTACCATCTGAAACATACACTGAATGGTTAAAATTTGCCTCCATTGACCTCAGCATGTCTACAGGACTGGTTTGGATACAACTAGAAGGTGAGTTCTCAGCTACTTTATGTTGGTATCTTCTGTCTTTTATGGACTATTTTTTTTGTTGAGAATAAGTGAAGATCTGGATCTAGATTCTAATATTATTTGCTAGTAGGGTTAATTTCAAAAACATGTATTTTGCTGTTTGGTGAAAAGAAATAAAAATTAAAATTGTATTAATGATTTTGTTTCATATACGTACATACACGCCAAAAACTTACAGCGTTTTTATAAAATGGACAGATTTTTATTGCTTTTTTGTTGCAGAGAATAGAGATATTTTACTGTCTAAATACTAACTAAATTTTAACTAAATACACATTCCCTTTTGCTTACCTCCACCCTAAGTAACACGCAGTGGTTCCAAAAAAAATTATATTTGAGACATCTGCATAAAACGAGGGTGTAGAAAATTAAAAAAAAAAACATGATGTGTCTCATTTAATATATACATATATTGGGAATAAAAAAAAACCGTTGGGTTAAGGAGATGTCAAAATATTTATTTCGTTTGAGGGCTCACATAAATGATTTCCTTTATGTAACGTGAATGAGAGGTGGGTGTAGTTTGTATGTCAACTGTATAGATGAGACAAGACACTAAGATTGTTATAAAGAGTTATAAAGATATTTGCATCTATTGTACTAGCCGAAACGTTTACTGACCTTTTAATTTAAAAATAAAGCTTACATTTATATTTTTCATAACACAATTTGTTTGTGCTTTTTGTATTTTATATACAAGCTTTATCGCAGTCCCATTCTATATGATATATGCATCTATTGAAACTATGGTTTGCAAAATTGCTTTAATTGATGTAAAGTTTATGTCCATGTCAGAATGATTTTCAAATCCCCTTTATAAACTATTGTTTTGTTAAGATTTATGCTAGTAAATAAATGTGTATTTTCAAAAATCTACTTTTTGTAATTGATCTCTTCCAGAATATAAAGATTTAAAAATAAAGTGTAAAGAGATGAAAGGAGTAATACTTGTGACTGGATCTCCTGGTAAGAAAGCTGGTTTTAATAGAGAATCCTCAATTAATGTAAACAAATCACGCTTTAAAACGCTAAAAGTTTTATCTGTTATTTTCTAGCCACCATCGCTTAACGGGTTAAATTACCATTGTTCAACTAAAACAAAAACTAAAATAAACGACTAATTTTTGTCGGGAACTTTATCTCTGTAGGATTCTTGATCTTCTTAAGAAAAGCTTTTTTAATTTGCAATATTTAGATATTTTATTTCTTTAAAGCAAAAATCTTTAATTATGGTCAAATTTTGTTTATTGTACTTACATTTACGATATGCGCTTTATTATATAACAAAATATATTGAAATTGTAAAAAATGGTGACAAATATGTATTAAAAAATGTTACCTATAAATACCTACGTAACATAAATATGTTTGTTTTATCTCATCGTTTATTGACATAAGAAACTAGTGAACAGATATAAAATCAGGCTTAAAGGAGAACCCCATGTTCTTAGTATCCTCCCTTCCTTAGAGATGAACATAAAGCTTGTATGCAACTGCCTGTACGGAAATTTTAAAGCAGTTTTTACCCTTAGTTTTTAGTGTGAATGGTTTAAACATTTTGTTTGTTAAATTAATAATTTAATCACATTCAGCACTTATAATAAGAACAAAATACACGAGGCTACATATCAGAGACTGTGAACATTGCTTTGTACAAAACTGGCATCAATCTGGGAAAAAGAAGAATATAAATGAGGACAAACGGCAGAGTGTAGGGTTGTACCCATGTTGTTGATGCAGCCCGTAACATATTTTAATATATCTTTAAACAGGTAGCCACAAACTTAAGAACATTCTGATTGTTTTAAGCGTTGCGCTCTCTGTTTCTCTGACTGTTACATGCGCGGTCCTTTTCTGTTGGCATCCTAGGTGAGTAACACCTGCATCAGCTGATACCTTGACATGATAGACAGAAGGTAAAGTGTTATATCTTGACATGATAGACAGAAGGTTAAGTGTTATATCTTGACATGATAGACAGAAGGTAAAGTGTTATATCTTGACATGATAGACTGAAGGTAAAGTGTTATATCTTGACATGATAGACAGAAGGTAAAGTGTTATATCTTGACATGATAGACAGAAGATAAAGTGTTATCTAATAAAGTTAATTTAATGTACTCATTCTTGACAGGCCGTTAGGAGTTTCTGTTGGTTAGAGATTTGAACAATGAGAAAAATTCGCAGGTTTAAAACATTATAAAGTACTTTAAGCACTGATGACGTTTCTAGTTTCGTAGATTCAGGAAAGTGTATGGGATACAATGTGTTGTTGGGTAAATTTATCACGCAATAATGCTGGTTAAATAGCCATTTTTTAACATTAGATTTTATCATTTTAAAATAGTTTTTAAAAATTCAAGAGATAGTTTTCATGTAAACATACGATATGAAAGCGATTGACTTACAAACTATAAAAATTGATTAATATTTTTAAGAATAATATCTGAAATAATTTCTCAACTTCGAAACTTAATAGCTTATAATTTTATAGGTATAAAGAAATGGGAGTATGAAGAACTTAGAGATGCCAGTTGTGACTGATTCAGAATGTAAACTAATAGGTATACTTTTTTTATATATTTTTTTTAACGAGGTTACAAATTTAGCGATACAAAATTTCGTGACATTATCTCACGACAAAAATAAATTTGAGTAATAATAACAAATAATAAAACAAATTCAAGCTGGAATATTTTATCCCGAGACCTGTATTTAAATAGCGCATAACAACGAGTGTCGTTTCTCGCCACATCCTCGGTTGACATCCTACAGAGGCGTAACTTTGGTTTTTTGACGTCCTTGGCTAATTTAATTTTGGCGCCCTTGATAATCAACAAGTTTCAGCTTTGCGATTTTTTCAATTATTAGAAAAAGTAATTGAATTTGACTAATTTTATTTATGACAATAATAACGTAGTCTGACAATCAAACATCGTGAATATGAAAGATGCAAGAGACAGTAACAGAACTAATTTGCAGTTTATCATTTAATTAATAATATATTATAAATTGGAAGTTAAAACTGGATATTTTTTCGTTAATACAAACAAAAGCAATACGTAATAAATAAAACAAAAGTTTTAATGTGTCAAACTATCTCATACATAACGTTAGAAACTCTCAATTAAAATTAAATTCAAGTAACACTCCACCGATCAACGCCTTATTTTTTGACTGGTATATCCAAACTCCATGGAAAGAAGAGCTAGAGAGGATGTTCTTCATTGACTTGACGTCGATCTCAAGTAGTCTTTGATCATTTATAGTCTGCAGAAACTACTTTCAGCGTTGGCTTCTGTGGTTGGGATTGTAAGAAATGTTTTCAGAGCTCGTTCGATATTAAGAAGATCTAAATGAAACATGGCGCCGGGTTTTTTGGTGTTAAAAGTATTTTATTTCAATAAAAATTTTATTGCCCCTTTTTTATTTCAGAAAATTTGCCTGATTATAAAACAGCTTTAGATTCTAAATCAGCCATTGAAAAAGATTGAAACGCTTCGCCAGTCAGAAAATTGAAGTCTTGTGCTATATTTTTCGGAGAAAGTGTGTCATTATTGAATCAATTATTTAAAAAAATAGAAAGAAATTTTGAACTTATCCAAGTTATGTCCTTCATCTTCAGCATGCTCTCCTGGCATTCGTTTTCGTTTTGCTTTCCTTTTTGAACTGGCTCGATTTTGATTTTTTAATACACGTTTCTTATTTTTTGGAAAAAATGTTACAGATTTCATTAGTCCTTAGATCTTCAAAGTTATTTAAAAGTCCTTTTATTAACAGCGATGATCGATGAATATCTTTTTGTTTTGTTTTTTGTAAAAAAATTAGAAATTTTGATAAAAATTGCTAAAAATACTCATTCGAGGTTTTATTACTTGTTTTTTAATACAGCTGCCATAACTTGAAATAAAGTTAATTTGAAACATAACTGTAAAATTTTTATCCTTATACACAGGCTTGTCCATGGGAATGGTTTATTCCCATGGGAAACGTCCCATGGGATGGGATGGGACAGGCATAAATTGTCATGGGATGGGATAGAAAAATATGTCCCATGGACAAGCCTGCTTATACACCTGAATTTCTCTTAAGGTACTGGCTTAAATTACGATGTTTAAATATTACGCTACAACTAAACTGTTTTATTTCTTGTTCCAAACCTTTATCAAATAATATGCAAAATGAACCGTCCTTTTTAATTGACCTAACTAACATTTTATTGATTTTTTTGTCTAGCAGTAAAGGCTACAACTACGATTGGATATAAATATTTGGAAGTGATTCACTGGATTTTATGACTTCAGTGTTGCAAGATGTTATCTGCTACACGACAGAGCAATTGTTACAACAATATGTTATCTCTTACGTGACAGAGCAAGTGTTACAACAAATTGTATCTATGAGCATTGAAAACAAAAACAAAATATTTGTATTTTTTGGGATACAATCTTTATTGCCCCCCCCCCCCTAAAAAAAGAAAAGAAAAAAATATTTCACCGAAAATAAAAGAGGCCATAAAAGGGATGTTCATAATATGGCGGAAATTTATTAACAGAAATATTGTATCTAAATTTATCTTTTGTAAGGACAATTTGATAAAAAATTAATAAAAGATACGAGTCAATACGTGAATGTAGGTATATTGAGAATGATTGATCTTATCAGCAAATTTTTAATTCTTCGTTAATTTAAGACAGCTTATTGGACTTGCAAAATAAAAAACAATTTCGTATTTTTACTAAGCTAACAATTTTGAGAACATAGTGATTAGACTGTATTTATGCCTCAAAACTTTGTTCCGCTAAAATGTAATCTAAAATAAGAACATTACGAAATGAGCTATGACGTTTTCCGGTTTGCGAAATGAAGAACCCTATATGAAAAAAAGATCTTTACGACAATGATTTAATTTCTTCACATATTTCATTGCATTTCAGTTTAGATGGTAAAGGATTTTATGTTTGTATTTTTTTCCTATGCTTTGCAATTGCATTTATTCGATTGTTAAAAGTGAGTCTCTGACGATTTTGTTGCTGTTGGTATTCTCAATCGATGTTCTGCACGATGTTCTCAATCTTCTTTTGTTTAATTCAATGCGATCAAATCTTTCAATTGTCGTGAAACTTGATAATCTGAAAGACCTGAGAGGAAAGGCAATAAAGTTCGAACATTTAAAAAAAAAGGTTTTTATTGCATAACTCGTTCAAGTAAAAGCTTTTCATGGTGAATTAAATTATATCCCGTGTTTTTGTTATGTACGTTTCCCTAGCTTCCTTCTTTTCTTTTTTTCACCTTTCTTAGTTTTAAACAGTTTATTAGTAATATATAAAGTATAATGTAAATATATTTTTTTTTTCTTTCTTATTTTGTTGTACTCTTGAAGGCATTTGCCATAACGTTTACGTATGTATTTGTCCTTTAATAAAGCAGCACATATATTTACTGTTTTAAACATAGAATTCGTTTACATGTCTTGTATTTTATTTCAAGATTTTTCACTGTCCTAGTCTGTATGAAGTAAATAACAATTTCCTTTGATCCTTTGATGACTCTAGAAAACATGCCGAACCACCCGAAATAATTATTAATGCCCTTATATATTTGCTGATGCATTTTCCCGTTTACATATAACATGATCAAACTTCAGAAACTGGCTGCAGAGTACAATGTACCTGCTGATGAATAATAAAGTGCTGAGAAATGTCATCGTCAACAGACAACTTCCAGAAAATGTTACATATTTTAAATTCGTTCACAACCTTGATTTGTCATTAAATTAAAATGTTAAATACAATCTTTAAAAAAAAAATCACCTACTATTATATCTATAAAATATAATTAAATTTATTGTAAAGTGGGAAAAGAAAACTATGTTCGTACTCTGAATTAAAATGAAATCCAAAATTGTTTTCCGCTTTCAACATCATTAATTTTACAGTTAATTGTATACATCATTTGAAATGCATTTCCTTAAATAAGTAAATTACTATAACAAGTTTGTATTATTTTTTTTAAAAGTGATTGTTAAATTTTTTTTCAAGACTGTTAAATTGGTTTTAGACGAAATATTTACTTGTTATTTTTAGGGATGTTAACGACTATTTAAATTTAATCCTTAACTTCTGAAAGTTAAAGATTAAGTAATCGTTAATTTCTACTAAAGCCAAAAATTAAAATATATGATGTTATAAGTAACACGTATTAAACTTTCTTGTTCAAAATCTAAATAACACTGTAATGTCTCCTTTATTTGTCATATTTAAATCAACTACGCAAAGAGACAAGTGTGTTGACATTATTTAGTTTAAGTGATGAGCGGTTCTGATTGACATTTTAACAAGTCGAGCTGAATAATCATTCACATGGAACTGAGGTAACTGGTATGCGCAAAATGGTCATTATCAGGTACCGGTGTTCATTAAGTTTCCACCATTGTAAAGGGTTAATGGATTCAGGAACGCTCATCTCCATTTTATAACGCAGTAATTCATCAAAAGAGCGGCGGTCGTCATTTTCTGTCTCTGAGTCAGATTCATTACTGCCACTAACTCAATATGCTTTTCATTTGGTTTAATAAGTAGCCGAAGTGTTAGAATCATGGTAGGCAAACATTACCAACACTTTGAAAATTACCGCCAGTCAATAGTTTAAAATAAAAATGTTCTTGTTTTTACTAGAAAATTTCGTTATTATTATCGGCCGCTTTTTAATTAGAAAACATCCATTTATTTTACTTTTTTACTTCCAATATTTTTGTAAGTTTTGGGTCAGTTAATCGTTAAAAATAATTTAATCGTTAACATTTTTGATGATTAATCGTGAAATTAATCGTTAGTTTCCGCAGCTCTAGTTATTTTATAAGCTACCTTTAATTTTTAAAAAAATATTGACATTTATGCACATTGTTTATCGGCAAACTCAATCCGATTGTATAGTTTTTTTTCGAATAACAAATATTGATCGTGTCAAACATGCATTAAAGATTTTTCATTAAATTTCTTTGTTATCTAAACAAAACCCCACAAATACGTTATTCCTCACCGTGTACGCAAATAAATAATTTTGCTGAAGGAAAATGTTTCAGAAATTTCTAGTCATTTTAATTAAGATCTTTAAGTGAGCGTTAAATTGTAAGCGTTAACAGATGAAAGAAACAAACAACTAACAGGGGAAAATTAAAATTTGCAACTGAATATTACACTCTGCAAATTGTAATAAATGCAACATTAGAATGAATGATATAGAATAGCAATCAATTTCAAATTATGCAGTGATTTTATTAGGGATGTACCGGATTCAAATTGTTGAGAGGTCCGGACACGTAAAGGGAATCCGGCCGAAGCTTCGGATTTGTAAAAATGACCGGATTTTCTTGAACCGGAGCTATTATATACATGTATATATTATGAGTCTACCTCCAGCCAGATTATTTAGAATTTATGAATTGAATTTTTTCCGGAGCCAAAGCCGGAGCCGGATTTAGAAAAATGGCCAGATTCCGAATTGTCTGGAGTCGGGGGCTAAATTCGGTACATCCCTGGTTTTTTATACGGGGCACGGCGGTGGAGATAAACAAATTAAAATCTTTTATTTCTTTTTCATTATTTTCCGTCTACATGGACACAACTCCATTTTAAAACGATCTGGTATTACCTCCACATAAAAGCTGTCAAAGATGTAATTTTCGACACCCATTTTGGGCCGCCCTTGCGCACCCCTAACTAACGCCACTGAATAGTGATTAAAATTTTCGCCACTCCCTCCCTCCACAACACCCTTAGCTGTCATAAGTGGACACATTGTCACAAAAACTTAAACACATACTTCAGACTATGTCAAGGTCTTGTCAACGAGCATTCACGCAGGTTAACAACACGAGGCTCTGGTACCATGAACAATTATCTTTATTTATCTCAGTAAATTGCATTTGGTAAACATCCAAGGAAATCCGTTAGCGTCACGCAGTGAAGATGTGTGAGGAATTGCCGTCTTAACCCGGACACACCTAATTTATAAGAGTCCACTTGGAGAGTAGTTATATTTAGCTAAAACTTCTAATTACAAAAAATGGTCTCGTCATTTGCTCAACATTCAAATATTCTTGCAAGCGTTAATAGACGTATTAAAAAATTAGCTTGAAGAATTTTTTTGCAATTCTGAAAGAATAGTTTGATAAATTAAAAAGATCTGGATATGTTTTAGTGTGTTTAAAAAATAAAATAGTTGGCATCGAGGTTCATCATTTGCCTATGATCAAGTGTTTTGTTAAGGAAAAAATGTAAACGAACAACTCAACAATGATGAGATGGTTATTATCATGTAATATTTTAGAAATAATTTAAGAGATTAAAAAAAGAAACGAGTGCGACTTACTTGGTGGTGAGTATTAAAATTTGATATTGTCAATAGTTGGATAACTTTAATGTCATTTGATAAATTGAATAATAAGACAATCCATTTTTAAACCTACTTCTGCTATGAGGAAAAATATAGATGTTAAAAGTTGGAATACGATCTTTTGTTTGCCACTGTAAGGCCATATTAAGTCCTAAAACGAACGAAAATACAGAAAAGAAAAAAAAACTCCAACACATTATGTTAATTTCTCTTTATTTTTTGGAATCTATCTATTAATCCGAGTCTGTTACATGAATAGAGAAAAGACAAATACATACCTTATTAAATTTATTTTCATGTATATACGTTATAGTATTAATTTAGTATTTCTTGCGTTTCTGTTGAGTACTTATCAATGCGGGTTGAAGTATTAAATAAGAAGCATTTACTTTTTGTTTCTTTTGACAGAGAAGATTGTTCCCTTAGCAGGAATCCCCACTCACAACAAGTCATCATACCTTAGGGATACCAGCGTAGTATACGTATAACAAGTTCTCTCAATGTACATACATGACTGTTCAACTTTGCAAGCAATACTATTTTTTTTTAAAACAACGTTACGATTTAAAAGATTAAACATAGTTTAAAGAATGGAAAATATTAAATTGAAATAAAAAGAAAAAGATGTCACAGAATCAATAACTTATCAGACCGGGTTATCGTTTTCGTACATGTCAATGGAAGTAGTGTTGTTCAAAACATGAATATCTTTGGCTCAAGTAACCGAGTAATTTTAATTGGAAATTTCTTCATTCTACAGTCATTTCTCTCAGGTAGGTGGCAGTGCATGGCTTTGAATAATTTTTTAAAACATATTTAATATGTGGCATTGTTTCTCGAAGGGTTAATTATAATTTTCAACAATACACTAAGAAATAATATTGACTTTTAATTATTCGAGATATAAAATTTGAAGAATAAAGGTATAATCTATAAAACTGTAAATTGCATTTCGATGCATAATGACATATTTTAAAATTTACACTAGATTGAATGATGATCAATTGTTTATTATATATATATATATATATATATATATATA
>MUZC01000219.1:247548-261972 GCA_002072015.1 Radix auricularia
TATATAAATTCTAGTAGTCAAGATTGTTACAGACGCTGAATTCTTCCATGGAGACATCACCAAACCAGATCTTGTAAATCTGACTATCGCGGCAGACTACGAGCCTGAAGCTTGTCAGAAAGAAGACAACGGACAAGGAATTTTGATTAATCGAATAATATATAAAAATCGTGTAAGTGTGGGGACTCAATTAGAACAGGAATATGAGATAAAGGGAGATAAGCGAGGAAAATCCGATTCCCTCCCTCTCCCGAGAACATGACCTTTGATTTAACGGTGAAAAAATTTAGATCTTTTATATCGATGGTATATCTTCACTTATCTTTGTACATTAAAATACAATCCCCAGCTGGAAGGTCAGTTGGTCCAAAAGTATTTTACCTTCAAAACTCACACACATTAAAAAGAAAGAGAGAAAGAAAAACTTCCGATATTTCCTCACCATGTGATTTTTTAAAAAACCCACATAAATCTACCTTAATCACATTTGATACGAAATACTTTCTTTGGTTTGACGGAAAAGTAGAAAATTCATCAGTTAAAACTTTGTGTAAAATAGTTTGTCGAAATGTTAAAAAGTTTATAAAGGGATATAAACTTGCATATGGGTAACATGATTATTTACGGAGGAGGTTTGCTTGAATATATTTTTGTCAAGTAACTTTTGTATACGGGAAATTAACGCATCGCCGTTACCGCCAGTGGGAACATAGACGTATGTTTGTATTAGGAACAATTCAGTGTAGTCTTCAAGAAACCGAAGTTTCACTGAAATTAGTGGTCTGCCTTGTACATTAAAATAATTTTCAGCGCATTTTAAAATGATTATAAAAAAAAAATAAAACTTACAAAAAATATTTTCAAATAACAATAAAAATAAAATATTAAAAAAGTGGTAAAATATCTAAAATGCCTTAAATTTAATTGCTACGCTGCATTGAACTTTTGAAAAGTTTCTGCTAAATTTAAATTGATCTTTAGAATAATTTTTAATATACCGTGGAGCCTCTCATAACAAGCATAATTCTTTACAGATTATTACTTGTTAAGCGAAACACTCGTTAAACGAAGCATTTTTTCACGCACAAATCTAATTAAAATACGATAATGCTTTCCATGCTGAAAAATTACTAATTAAAAAGAAATTATTCAACTTACTCATTTATTAAAATAAAATTACTCATTGTTAGGGATTGTAAAACTTGGAACACAATTTAGATTTGAATAAAAAAAACAACTAAATAAAAATATAAATTTATGACAAGTAATCCTTTTTAACTAGAAAAAAAAAGTTTTTTGCCGAAGCTTCAAGTTTTGATGAAAATGTGTACCGCATTTTCATTGAATAAATTTGTATCATGCATCTCTTTAATTTTGCTCTTGTTGTTGAGGATAGTGCAGGTCTTTGATGTTGACTGCTAGATTAATCAAGCTCACATCATATATTCGTTTTTCACTGATTTTACGTTTAATTTCAACAGTTATATGTTCTCTCTAATGATTTTATTTTTGTGAACTTTTTGGAAGACATTTTAGTACAGGTTATTACATTTTATACATAAATTTTGTTCGAATACTGTCTGAATACCAAATTAGTAAAAAAACAAACAAAAAAAAACAAACAAACAAACAAACAAACAAACAAAACAAAAACAAAAACAAAAAACACACGAAAACAAAACGCTAACACTTCGATTGCAAAACATCGGCGTAGAAGTCTTGGCTACAAATGAATTGTGGGAATAAAGGACTTCTCTCTTCTGCATAAATCTTTATGCGAAATATTGCCCCTAAGGGATTAACTTTGTATAATTTGTTTTGCTCGTTATTCGAATTACTCGTTATGAGAGGGCCTTGTTATGAGAGGTTCCACTGTTATTTCTTTTAGAGTGACAAAGATTGCTATCATGAAATCAAGACGAAGACCCAGCGTGACCTTGAACTAAGGCAAAAAATACAAAGAAGCTGCAACGGGAAAAATCGATGTTTTTTGTCAGACGATATTTGGCAGGCTGTTAATATAACATGTGGAGTTGATTTAGTTCCAACCAACCGCATTGAAATCTACATCGAGTGTTTTCCTATTGGTAAATTAATAAAAATAGGATCATGAAAGATAATAATGATTTATTTAGTTAAATTTAGTTAAATTTTTCAATTTACGGCAACAGTGTGGCAGTAACAGTTCTTTAAAAAAAAAAATTAATTTTTTTTAATAAAAACATTTTATTAAAACTTTGATGCTTAGATTTTTTTACTCATACGTTATGCAAGCTATTTCAGGTCAAGCAATTGTTAAGACACATAGAGAAATGAAATTTTAAAATATTTTCACAAGCTCTTGAAAGGATTCAATAATTCTTTTTTAAAAAATTAAAGATATGAAATTGTTAAAAAATTACTCAAGATCATTTAAGGCCGCTTTTTTGTGTGTTTTTTTTATTATTATTAGTAGATCTATTTCTTTTTAAAATACATTTTTAAAAAAGCGTAGATCTAATAGTTTTGAAAGGAAATAATTTACGATGTATTCATATTTCAAATAGATATGATAAGCAGCATCTGGAATTCTATGCAGGAAAATAGTATGTCTCCGTTTTTGAATATTCTTTTAAAAAATTTAAATTAAATAATCTTAGCGCTGCTCCATTTTATGTCTCTCTCTTTGGAGGGTTGAGTCTTTGTCTCTAATGACCCGGGTTACAGTCCTTGCGGCGAGCCTCGATAAGAGCATCACCATACATGTATTTGTCGGCAGTTACAGCACTGCGTGGCCTGTCCGCATTTCCAATCCCTGTGACACATTCGCCTCCTCAGCCATGTTATATTAGCGCCATCATCTACACTAGACCCAAGCAGTGCCAACAAATCTGGGTATGTAGTACACATGCAATACCAAAAATGGCTCACAAAGAGCTTACTGGTGAGCTTACTGAAGGGCAAAGACCACGTGGAGGTCAATGTTCTCCCTTTAGGGATACAATCAAAACTTCTCTTAAGGCCTTTGACATTCATTGCACATGACTCCTGGGAGGCAGCAGCTAGTAACCGAGCCCCCTGGCGCTCTGTGATGCCGAATGGCGCAGATGACTGTGAGTGTAGTAGACACGAGGCTGCCAAGACCAACAGTCAGGCCAGGAGGGACCGTGTACAAAACCTTTTTGAAGAAATCCCATACATCTGTTGTCCAACACCGGGACACAAATTTCGTGCAAGAATAAGGCTATAAGATCAGAAGACACACGCGGTGACCTAGCACTGGGGTAATATGTTGAGAGTGGTGTTCGTCGACTACGACTGACGAGCAACAACAACTGTTAGCACCGCTCTATTTTAAATAAGTTTATTGTTTTTTCCAACACATTTTATTGGAGGTAACTAGTGATATAAGACCTGTGTGCTTGATGACTGCTAAGTAACTGCACCCATTTAGGAGATCTACTTAATTAAATACACATTGTCTTATTTATTAGACACTACTATCCGAGTTTCATATATTTTAATCTAATTTTTTATTTCCAGAGCCCGATGACAAACACGTCTTTAAACTGACGCCGGGATTATCTGCCAAGGTTAATGTAAGACAGTACATAAAAAGTTATCTTGTGTTGGAAGTACAGCAAGAAAGTCCCACAGAACTAAGTTGCGAGATAGACGGAAACAACGATGAAATAAAGTTTACGTTGCTCCACGTGGACTTTGGACCGAATGTCAAGTGCGATGCAACTGATCTTTGTCAGGGCTACATGAGCATAACAGATGACAAAAAGCGAACAATTAGCTTTACCTATGATAGGTATGTCTTAACTATGTCTTAAAAATATGCCGCGAAAAGAGTGTTGCATATTTAGGTAAGTATTTAAAGGACGAGATAAATGACTGCTTTTAATTTTAATATGATTAAAATTCTTTTGCCGATACAGGCAAATTTTAAATTAGTTTAAAATGAGAACAACGTAAGCAAATTTAAACCTCTTTTACATGATAAAAAAAGAGAGAAATTTCACTAAGATCTATCAATAAATTGATTTAAAGTTTAGACAATTACATTATTTACCGTGTAACAAGATGTCCGCTTCTGACACCATTTTAATGTAACGGTCTGAGGTCCCGTTTCTCACTTTCTCGTGATTGACCTATTTAGCATTCTTTGGTGGTCTTGTCAAACAATCTCCTCTCTCACACAATAATTCAGTGCATCCATTGAAGTCAGGAATTAAACTCTTAAATAAAAAAACATTTAATATCTATATACAAGTATGTCACAATGTACGACAGTAATCTCTGGAATTCAAATAGCTTCCATCTCTCTCTCACAAATTCTCAACTTCTAACTTCTAACTCTGTCCGAATCCCTGTATCCGTGTTCTCCCTCAGTGACCACACACTCCTGGCCTCAAAATTGGCATTCATTTGACCCCGACACACCACCGCATTCCTTTCATCCACTTGTCTCACGTGACATCCCGCATCCCCCCCCCCCCATTCCTTTGGGGGCATTAAGATTTTTTCGTGTTGTTTATTTTAAGTATGGATGTACCGGATTCAATTTTCGAAATCGGACCGAAGAAATAATTAAAGTTTATATGGATTTTTAAGTTTGAGGAATGTTATTACTATCATCATGTCTTTCTTTTGTTTAGATAGTACATATTACTGCATATATATTTTTTTCCAGTCAAAATAATGTTTACCAATGTTGGCTATTGCTGCTTTTTTAATTAAAAAAAATTCCTTGAAACTCTTTCCTTTGCCGTTTCTCTCAACTCTGTTAGTAATTAAGTCAGATTTATCATGTGCTATTATTATTATAAGTTGTAAGAATAGGTGTGCACGATTAGTTATGGGGTTGCCTTAAATATTTTGGTCATTGAATAAAAGATTAGCGGCCGTCCATATAGTACGTCACGCGATTTTAAACCATTTTGACCCTCCCCCCCTGTCACACACTTTCACAATTCAAGGGAACCTACCCCCCTCTAAGTACGTCACACTTTCAAATTTCAAAAAATTAAAACCAAATTAAAATATTTAATTTAAAACTTAATATATACTTCCCTATTAAAATGAATTAAAAAATAAATTTCCACTTAAAAGTAGTAATCAGTCCTGCTGTATCCAATTCAGATTTATGAACAACACAATCATGAGATTCGCATTTCAAAACTATTAAATATGTTAGACAAAATTCTAAAAAAGAATTATTTGTAAAACTATTTAAATTTCACCAAAAAAAAATAAATAAATATAAAATAAAAAAAAATAAAAAAATAAAAAAAATAAATATATTCGAAAAAAATAATAATTAATATATATATTTTTTTGTGATATCACACATTGCCGGGCCAAACCCCCATCCCCGCCACAAACTGTCACACTTTCTTACACCCCCTCCCTGGAGCGTGATTTACTTTATGGACAGCCCCTTATGTTGCCATTGTTGTGAGTTGTAATCACCTCGTCGATATCAACACTTTAGTGAGTTTTATTTTTATAGCTTATCTGGTGTTTTAAGAAAACAACAACATTTTCTTTTTTTTCTCCATCCCTCAAGAAATTCTCCATTTACTCGTTGGAAAAGGAGAAGGCAGTGCGAAATTCATAAGGAACTACGATACCCTCTACAAGAAGAATACGATTATGTCACAACGAACGAAATACGGGTTAGTTAATAATTAAAGTTTTTCTTGTTCATGTGGAGCCTTCTTAGCACCACGATATTTAAAAACAAAATATGTTTCTGGACTTTGGTAGTCATTGTTTGTTTTTATGAATCACAAATTATTATTGCTTCACATTATATGTTCGAACGGCTTCTTTAAGCTGCAAGGAATGGAAGGACTCAGGATACGTGTAAGAGTTGATGATTGTATTAGTGAACTGATACTCTACAAACTCTCTTAGTCTTCTATTTGAGTAAACGGGCATCTTCTCGTCATCATTATATTAAAAAAAAATCCATTTTCATAATACATATCAATTAGAAAAAAACCCCTTCCGTATCAATATCCCAAAACGTTTTATTTACAATATCTATCAGGACTACACTCCTGATTCAGATGTAGCAGTACCGAACAACAAGAATGCCGGGAAGGACAAACAGTATAGAGAGGGAGATTACATGGAAATGTCATCCAAGACTACGTCACCGACATCCCCAGTGGCGTCACCGACGTACTCGGCGACAACACCCATATCGTCAGCCCCTTTACTCCGCTGTTCTAGGACGCCGCTGACCACCGTGAGAAGTAACGAGCCCCCAAACACCCCGTCGGTCTCAGCTCGTTCTTGGGTTTCCAATGTCCCGGGTAAACCCGATGAGAGTTTATATTATATGGCAGATGACGACAGGGCGCCGTTAGAGGAAACATCAGTAATATACTGGTAATTTGAACTGCGTAGATTTATTCCAAAATTGTCTATCATACTGTTCACTCTGTGTTTTTTTAAATCTGACATCACATGGATAAATATATAAAACGGTGTAGGTTTAAGATATGCTATGGATTAAAAAAACAACAACACAAAATCGTGTAAAAAATTTTTGTTATTTATAAAAAAATTAATATTTAACATTTCATTAAAAATATTTTTCATTATCTATTTAAGATAGACTACGTGAAATTATCCGAAACATGCAACATTTTAATAGGTAAAATGCTAGTTACATTCTTTCTGTCCTCTGTCTCTTTTTCTCTCTCTCTCTTTCTCTCTGTCTGTCTCTCTCTACCTCCCACCAACACAAATCCTGAGATAAACATACGCAATAATACACACACAAAAACTCCCCCCACTAATTAAAAAATTAGTTTACTTATATAAATTAAAATCTTTAACTTTCCTGATGGTGAAAGTTTTTTTAATTTTTTTTTAAATTTTAATTTTTTTTAAAAATTTTATTTTTATTGCAAACAATTGTCAAATTGTCAGAAACAACGAAATTCAATGTAAAGCATTTTTGAAGGTTGGTACCCTTTACATGATATAAACTTTATTTACCAAAGCAACGATTAAAAAAAATTCGTAGAAAATATTTTAAAAAGTTTGGTTAATATGAATTTCTTGGGGTCAACCCACCAACCCCCTTTCTCCTCCAATATTATCATGACCATATTACTAGCTAGTACGAGACAACAGGTAAGATAAGGGTGACTTGAAATTTCTTCCTTCAATTCAATGATGCTGACATAAGTTTCTTGGAAAAAATACCGAAAAAAGCATTTAAGCAGCACACTTCCTTTAAAAACCATTTAGTTTCAACCCCTTTTCTACTTTTGGTACTCGATAAATAAACGCTTCACTTCCTTTTAATTGTGCTACTATTTTAATACCTGCATCAACTTTTGATAGATGGATTTCTGTAAATAAATAACAAATGTCAGGTACTAAACGTTCTTGCTATATTATTTTATACATACGCTCACCTGGCAAAAATATCGATAATTTCCATGGGTTGTTAATAAAAGCCGTAGTGTCGTTGATAGATATATTATCTAAAGAATTAAATCTTTCGATGAAATTTCCTATTTTGCAGCCTTGATGCCACCAATGTTGATGAACCCAGAGAGCCCCGTCTACCAGGGGAGGAGACCGAATACTCGCATCTCAATCAATGGACCAATCAGAGGAACTTTGAGAATGTTTACGACGGCTAGTGGCGAATATGTGCAGCCAATAAAATTTGTCAGATTGAATGTCAGAATCTGGACGCTTTCATCTTAAAAGATGGAAACAATTTTTTTAATTATTGTTGAGGTCTTAAAATTTGATTGAATTTTACGTCAGTGATATGATGCTGTTTTGTAACAATCTTCATACAGATAAGCAGAACAACGTTAATATTATTTGATAAATGATTACAATAATATAATACACCTTTTCTTTTGGTTGGAAATTATGTTTATATTTATTTCTAATCTTTAAATGGATGTATCCGCACCTTTTTAGGCGGACATGAAAGAGGCGTAGTCTTATGTTTTAAGTGAAATAAATACAATCGGGCGTTGACATATTAACACATGTTGTAAGCCGGTGAGACTAACCCCACCTCACTACTCCCACTAACACTGTTGTGGGGGGGGGGAGGATAAGATTTTTCTATTAGAAAAATCATGTTTTTTTTTTCTTTACATGGTTAAGTTATGTATTAAATGTCATTGAGTTAATAATATTCTTTTATATATATTTATTAAAAGTGCGCAAACATGGATAGCTATGTTAATATAATGTACTCCAAGAAAATGCTTCTACAAAAATTGGGCCGGGGATAGGTGCCGGTCCGTGGGCCATCCACTGCCCATTCGCAGAAGTTATCTAAAAGCACAGACAAATATAATTAAAATTCCTTAAGCAAACATTATTACTAACACTATAGAATCACGTTAAGTTTCGTTAATAAGCACATAATAAACAGATTTTTAAAAAAAACCGAGTAAAAAACAAGTCCTTTTATATACGAGACATAGCTATAAGGATGTTCATTATTATACACAGGACAACACAAATCGAAAATACAAAATTCTAGCTATGTCTTGTAAAAAAATGTTTAAGATAATGCGCACTGATCGTGAATATATTTTTAAAAAGTAGTGTCAATTTAATGCGCAACTTATTGCGCGACAGGAAAGGTTGTTCAACATAATACGCACCATAACACTCTATCTAAATAATTAACATGATACATAGAGATGAATAAAATAATTTTAAAATTCATTAATTCAATTACTGTCCATTTGATCGATCTGAAATTTTGAGACATCATTTTTATCATCGGCATGAGTCTGCATGTAAAATTTCAGCTCGCTAGCTTACGAGAAAGTAGGTTAAAGTCGTTCCAAAATTTTCGGCAAACAAGCACGCACGGTCGCACGGGCTCAGACACCACAAGTTAATATAAAGGATTTTAAAATATATATAATTTTTCGCTAGCACAACAGTACAGTGAAACTAGTTCACTGCTCCGTGGTGCAATTTGACAAATCCCTGCAGGTCCACGATACGGAAAATTTTGAGAAGCACTGCTCTAAAAAACTTTATACTTTCATGACTTAGCTTCTAAACCGTTCGACATAGGGTTAAAACGAAAGCATCTACACGTAGTATGACAACAAGAATTATTAAAATGAGACTGTATTCTTGTTTTACTACGCGAGAATAGAGTGTAAAAGCAATTTTAGCTGACCCAGTTAGCCTGCCGAAAGCTTTATTGCTTAATTTACTTCAAAGCAGACACATAACTGAAATGACCAAAGAATCAATTTTTAGTTAAAGGGGTCAACAAATAACCATGGAGATGTCAATAATATTGTAATACAAGTTTATTAAAGAAATTAAAGCCCAAATAACTGAGATCTGTATGATATGTACATTAGAAAAAGGCACACAGAAACAAAGCACAACATAGTATACAGGCAGTATCAGTGTAAGATTTTAGATATACAAAATAATACTATAGATAGACCTATCTCATCTAAAAACAAATATTATATCTATAGATTTTGAAATATGGTACAATATGAAATACGTTTAGAAATGGAAAAACATAAAATAACAGTCTACAGTCACTGGTCGGGGAAGAAAACAGTGCACACAAATGTTCTTTGTCGCAAAGATGCACAATTTAGCGTGCACTGTGCATGCCACCAGCCATCACACACATCACATTGGACCCAAACCTCTGTCCCTCCCTTTTTTTGCACCCTTGACACACTCATGCCAACAAGAGATCTCCTTCTATTTCTAAATTATCGTCATCTGCAGCCATGTCAAACTCCATTGTTTAAATCAACTGTGAGTCCTCACTGCTGCTATCAGATAGATCTATTACTGGATAATTCTTTACTTTCTTGGACTCCACTATTTTAATTTTTTAAAATCTGCTCTTCTTCTATCTTGCGTATTTTTCCTTCCCTTTCTTGCACTCTTTTCCTTTTTGTGCATCCTTTCTCTTTTTGCTTTCTTCCCTCACGATCTTTCTTTTCAGTTTATTTTTAGCGCATTTTCGAGATGTCGAAATCGCTATTGCCCCCGTTTTGTCCGTCTGTCTGTCATCACCATGATCACAGGATCCATAAGTCCTAGACCCATGATGTATATATGTTTTTTGTATGTCCTGACCTGCCATTGGTGCATCAACACTCAGTTACTCGATCCGTTAAAAAACCCCGTTAAAACTACCAAAAAACTTTGCGAATCGAGAGTTAACACTGGCACAAGGAACGGGCGCCATTGCCGGAAGTTGAATAGAGCATTTTTCAAGCATTCAAGAGTGGTGCGAAGGCGTGCAAAAGAATTAGTTGTTTTTTTTAGTTGACGTCATTAGAATATGTGTAAAGGTTTAGAGACTTTTACGTCATCATTTGTGGTGACTTGTAGTTAGATTAAAGAGAAAATAAAAAATTTTAAAATGTAAAGAAATGACTTTTAAATTTAAAAATGTCAGGTATATTCATTACACAAGAAAATTCATAAAAATATATCTAAAATCTAAACACAATTACTGATAACTACATAATGCTGATATCTAACATAAGTACTGATACATAATACGAAAATGCGCTAACACGTCCTGAGTTCCAAAAAGGACCAGGCTTAACATGATTTTTTCTATTTCTTCCTTGTCTGCTATTTTCCTTTTGAAAACTCTTCTTCACTGACCAAGTTTGGCATATCTAAAATGTCATCTACTGTCAAGTTAGCTGTGACTGTGCAGTTTTTGGGTTCTTTTATTTCTATACTGCCCGTTTCTATTAGCCCCACAGCTAAGGCTTAAAACTTGTTAAATTTCTCTTCTTCCTCTTCGCTAAGATTGTCTCCTGCAGTACTTGTCATTGTCAGTTGATAAAAAAAGTTATTAAATTGGTTGCGACCCATTTCATCATATAAAAAGTTTGAATAGTCATGGGGTGCTTTACGTTGTGCAGCAGACAAATGGGACTTTGGGGGAGATGATGCTGGTATTGATTCTGGTTGGGAAGATTTGTCAATGATAGAGTTGTTTTCATTCGCAATCGGTTGTGTCTCAATGAGGGCCTGTGTGTAAGATTCAATTTGCTGTGTTTCAGTGGCTACTAGGAGTCTAGATATAAACTAGACCTAGATCTTGAGCTTAATTTTCCTACATGAAAAAGTGATCGCCAAGAAGAAATATCCTACAATAAAAAATACCCTTCAACTCGAACATGCCATCAAAACGAACACTACTATTTTCAAATAACTCTAGAGGCCAAGAGCTAGAACAATATTCAACAAAATTTTTCTGCACAATTAAAGTGTTCGGTACGGTACGAAGTAAAATCCAACGTTAAACTTACTTCATCGCGAACAGCACTTTGGAACGAATTTTATTATTAAAATGCATTGTAAAGTATTACAGCGTGGTTACTGACATATTTGTAAGTGGTAATGCAATACTGAACACGTGTGTTTTCCAAATCGAACGGGAAAAATAGTCTTAACCCGGAAATCAAATTCGTTCTTCATAGGGACGTTGACAGCATGCACGGCGCAAAGATCAAAACGTTGACACACATTTACGTACATGAAAGTTACTTTGGGCAAAAAAAACGATGAAATCATATTGAAAAAAGAAGTATTTCGACTTAAGGGTGTTCGTTTTTGTGTTTAAAAAGAAAATAAAAATACAGTGAACGCTTTATTATGAAAAAGTGTTGGGTATGACACATGGTTCGTGAGGCAGTATCTTACTCTAGCAAAAAATTATTATTTTCACACGAAATTATCTGTTGTTTTCAAGTATTTTGTTCACAATTATTAATCATAAGTGCACATTCTTGCAGCAGTAAAGTTTAGCAAGTGAATCTTAAAAATTTTTTTTAAAAGAAGGAAAGGTAGTCAGAGTTTACTGGAATTACTTTTGACTAAAAATTCCATATTATTACTTTGTCATCTTAAATATATATAAAAAAAATTATTTTAATACTGAAAGTTAAAAAGGAAACAACAATAAATTAAATTTTGGACACGTTTTAAAGTTAGAAGAAATTAAAAAAATAAATAAATATATGTTCTTAAATTATGACAGACAAGAATAAAACTTAAGAAATGTTATTCAAATAATTAATTAACTATTTTTTTTTTAAAGTTCAACACGTGTCTGACATATGTTAGGAACATTTTCCTTCCTCATTTGTCATTAAAAAAAGCACGATGAAAGAGCGATGACTAATAGGTGCAAACATAAAGGGGCTATACCTCTTTGTTAGTCAATCTTGAAACATTAGCACCTATTATAACAATCATCCCCAAACTTCATCTGCACTCTTTTGTTGTGTGCTATTTGACGAGAGATCGTCACGAAATTAATTAGTAATTTACACTAAGCAGTAACGTAACTAGGGGTGAGTACAAGGGGTACAGACCGCACCTGTTTTGAAATCATCACAAGGGGTGAAATCAAAATGTAAAATTCTGTAAGTTCCCATGCTTTTGCACTCGGAGGATTTATATGGGTTAAGTCATGAGCAAAGTTCCCTTAAGCTGCGCGGCAAGGCAGATATTTTAACAACGCCGCGCAGCAGTTTGTATATCATGCAGCAAATTCAGTAAATATTGCAAACAAAATAAATGCTGTGCAACTTTACACATGTGTTTTTTTTCATTTAATTTGTACACGGACCTACCAACTTTAGAGGGAAACATTAGTTGTGTGTGTGTAGGATGGGTGACACCATGAGCTGTCGCCCCGGATGACACCTACCCTAGTGACGCACCTGGAGAGGAATAAAGGAAGAAAGAGATAGCGAAAGAGATAGAGAGAGGGAGATGGAGGAATCTGGAAATTTAAATTTAAATGACAAATGTAAAACGAAAAATCCAAGTATCAAAATATTTTCCAATAAAATATGCCATTTTTATAAAAAATCACTTGAAGTTTTCGAATCAAGAAGTAAAATAGTTTTCCCTTGAAAAAACTTTAATAAACTTCCCCATTCCCATCCCGACATTACCCACCTTCAAAAAGTCACAAAATCAAGATTCTTTGAAAGGATGAGGTGAAAAGTTGATTTTCCGCAAGCGTCTTTATGTGTAAAAAATTTCAAGAGTCTTTCTTATTTGTATTGGTGTCAGATAATTGATTTTATTACAGCTCTACCTAAAGAATATAACGTCCTCATTGTCTCCTGTAACGTCCAGCTGAGCGCGAGCTTGGACTCGATCTCGGCATCGTACCTTTGCCAGTTGGCCCTAGTAAACGGCCAATGCGTTTTGTCATATCGAGGAATGCATGTCAAAACGAACTTGATATGATGTGGTGATAAAACAGTGGTCTTTTTAATTTGGACTTTCGTTATTCTACAATACCATTGTGCAGGTAGGTGGAAGCCTTAGCAGAATTAATATAAATATGCTGCAGTTTTATTTATGGTATCATTATCACAAATAGCGTAGAAAGTATTTTAAGTATTTGAGATTTCTTTTGAGTTTTGATGTTTTTAGATGGTATTATATTTAACTTGAATAAGAGGCCCAATAAATGCTATATAAAGTTCCTAAATAAAAAATAAATGTAAATGTCTCTGTTCATTAAACTTAATAAACTTAATAAAATAACGCAAGTTAAAGAAAATAAAAGTCAGATGACACCTTCGATTCCTAAACAAGATTCTTGGAATATCACCTGCTAATAATGTTAGAACATACTGTTAGTTTTACTTTCCGCAGAAATTGATGTAATAGATCTGCTTTTAAAATACCGCTTTATATAATAAATAACATTACATTGAGAAGCGAGAATATTGTATGAGAGGTATAACGATAATCAGACAGTAATTGGGATTCGTTTAAAGAAATTATTCAGTGCATTTTTTTGTCATGCCGCCTAATTAAAGATAAGCTTTTACGATATCCAGGGCAAAGGGAGCTGAGTGGGTGGTGGCTGGATATTTTTACTCACCATATTCTTTTTGAGATTATTTCTAGAGTAATCTAGAGTATTATAAGAAAGTCACTTTCTTCGATTCTTTGGCTTTTACCGCAGCTAAGTTTCTTAATTTAATTAATTTTTTTTTAAATTTTAATATTCGTTTTATTTGTGTATTGTATGTTCGTTGAAAAAGGCTCTTTGCCGAAACGTTCGCTGTTTTATTACGTCCAGTCAGACTAACCCTTACCTTGTTTACGTCTTTTCCATTTAAATTTTTATAAGCCTGATTGCAGTCCTACCCCTCATGATGTAAAAGGAAAACACATTTGTAAAGTATAAATCTCCTCCAAAACCTAACGATAAAATTAATGTTACTTTTCAGTTGATAGTCAAACCGCAGTCATGAGACATGACTTAGGAAGTGAACGCTTGATGGTTCTCCCACCCGAAAGAGAGCCCGAGTCTTGTCAGAAATACTCTAACACTCTAACGATTAAATTTAAATTAATCGTTACCAGCCCTAATATATATATATATAT
>MUZC01000219.1:262058-278794 GCA_002072015.1 Radix auricularia
TGATCACAGGATCCATAAGTCCTAGACCCATGATGTATATATGTTTTTTGTATGTCCTGACCTGCCATTGGTGCATCAACACTCAGTTACTCGATCCGTTAAAAAACCCCGTTAAAACTACCAAAAAACTTTGCGAATCGAGAGTTAACACTGGCACAAGGAACGGGCGCCATTGCCGGAAGTTGAATAGAGCATTTTTCAAGCATTCAAGAGTGGTGCGAAGGCGTGCAAAAGAATTAGTTGTTTTTTTTAGTTGACGTCATTAGAATATGTGTAAAGGTTTAGAGACTTTTACGTCATCATTTGTGGTGACTTGTAGTTAGATTAAAGAGAAAATAAAAAATTTTAAAATGTAAAGAAATGACTTTTAAATTTAAAAATGTCAGGTATATTCATTACACAAGAAAATTCATAAAAATATGTCTAAAATCTAAACACAATTACTGATAACTACATAATGCTGATATCTAACATAAGTACTGATACATAAAACGAAAATGCGCTAACACGTCCTGAGTCCAAAAAGGACCAGGCTTAACATGATTTTTTTACTAAGACTTTATTTAGAGCGGTACTGGTTGGGATTTATAGTCAATTTTTTTAAAACGGATTATTTATTATAACAATAATGAAAAGTATTTTTGACGTGATTCACATGTATGGCCGGTCGAGACGACTGTTTGAGGGGAGTTACAACATGCCACCGAAACGTCCTTGGACCGGCTTTATTGCCCGTATACATATAAATGTACACACTATAGTTTTATATATTACTTTAGTTGGTTATATTTTTTGTTAATCGTAGACCTATCTACCTATCTGACTGGGTACTTTTTATATCATCACAGGATATTGATAAATTAGACAAGATAAACAATGGCCTTTCTCTAGATACTTCAGTGGACATTACCTTCTAGTTGTGATATACCTGGATACGAATCTTAGGCAAAGCATTTAGATGCAATGCCGATGATGAAAACCAAAGTACCCGTTGAGGGTCGGGTTACTCCGAAGCGACCGTTTCGTCCCCCTCAATTAACTAGCAACGCTGTTGAGCGTTGCCGGTTTAGGGCCAGGAGCGCCAGTACGGAATAGCAAAAGGTACCGCTAGGAAACGCTTTTGGTCGTCAGCTCTGAGGAAACCTTCCGGTGGGGGTTAAACCCTGGGTAGGTCAGTGATGATCCCACGCTTTGCGGCGATGTAATCTATAGAGACTCGTAAGCTTTGCCGTGGTGACGCCAAAGTGATACTATGTTGATAGCGAGTCACAGTAGGGAATTCCACACCTCCCTCGGGAGGCACACTTTAGTGGGAGGCGTTTTCGACCTAGTGTCCTGGACGCCCAGGCGGCCGCTTGTAGCAGCGACCGCTCCGGGGGGGGGGGGGCTTCTCAGTCTCAACGTCCCCTAGGGGGCCAGAGGGCTGAGGGGGTTTTCCGGGAAGCCCCATGAAGAGCACAGGCTCGGGACTGCTGATTTCTTCCACATGTAGGATCTCCAGTAAAAACTCGATCGGATTTTGGGTTATTGAAACAACAACACAGGAGAAACGTCGTATTTTCCCCTAATATGTTTACGCCTCCCGTTTGTTTTTCGCCCTTATAAACATCTGTCTAAATCTGATCGTTCTTTTTCTGGTTTATTTCTTCTTTTTAATATCTTGTTCCCAGAAGAATGCGTTAGCCGATACGATCATTGTTATATTGCGTCATTTTCAGGCTCAGATTACAATATTAAACACCTTGTTTAACTGTTTATAATAAAGATGTATACAATTATTGCTGCCCCTCAAAAGAAATGTCAAGTAAGTAGCCGAAAATACATTGTCAGGTATCGTTGTCTAGGGGTACAGGTCCGAGGGCTCACACAGCAACTGGCGTACAGTAATTGAACTCAAGTCCTTTTACTAAAACAATCTTTATTATTCTGGGTGACCACTTGTCACATTATATGTACAACTGTATCAAGCGCTACCATATCTCATGCCTTCAGTACAACCCACTGACCAAGAGCATTTCACGTCCGCTCCGTTCACTTGCCTTTTCTCTCACCTGCCTCTCTTACAAAACACCTCAACTCTCTGTGTCAAGTCTACTTCTGTGCTCCATGCACATTAACTTCGACTTTACTTCTCCCCACCGAGACACACCCGAGTTATCCCCCGTGACCTTGCACGGACCCTGATCCACGCCCCCCATATGATTCTCGTTCAGAAAACATCAACAACGTGAGCTTGTGACCAGGCAGAATATAACTTTAACAAAAGGTGATTATCATAACCCTGACATACATCTCTTTAATTTTGCTACAATTAAATATCGTACGGTGGACCACTGCCTTTATACGTCACTGGGAAAGAAGAACATAAAATGTCACGAGTGGACGCATTGTTCATGCTACACTGACACTTGGTCAGATATAAGACAAGATTAACAACACAAAAATGGAAACGTTACAAGCAAATTTGTATACACTGACCCGAGAGACGGGATAGGGTGCTAACCTCTTAGGAAATCCGTTTGCGTCATACAGTTAAGATGTGTGAGACACGGCGGGTTTCTTTAAACCCGACCTCGTAGTAATGAAAGTATACTAAGAGTACAACTAAGTACCACAACCCACTTATATACTACTTTCGTCATACAAACACTCTCGCCATTCGCACTACATGTGAATATGCTTGTATTTCTGAAGGCCTGGATAAAAATTGTAATATTTCAGTGCTTATTTAAGGGATAATTTTAATATAAAACATAAAAACAAGAGCTCTTTGGGGAATGAAAAATGAATCTTACTTATATATTAACTGTTAATGTGTAACAAAATGAATTGTCACTAAATTGTTTCTAGACGCTCATTTATCTATCAGATTGTTAAAAGGATTAGATGTGCAGTAGGTACTTTCTAAAGTTGAATTTTGAATATTTAAAATGTCACTTGTTTAGATATTTTCTTAATTTCGGTATTTATTTTAATAATTTTTAAAGCGGGAATTCGAGCACTTAGACTTTCATCTTCTACAAGAAGAAGTTTGGAACTTTGAATCCAGACTTTGATTTCCAGACTACACAACACAAAAATAAATAAGCATACTTTTGTCATTTTCTTGAACTTTCTGTAATGCATTCATTGGATCACATAAAATTTGTAATCGTTGTGCAAAAGTAAATACATTATAAAAAGTATAATGAATATAATATAAAATTTGTGTTACCTGTGTTAGTTTGAGGACTGTCGAAATTCTACAATTAATTAAGTATTTTTTTGTGGGAAAAACATTATTAAATAAATCATAATATGTTTCTGGCAAAAGTCGGTTAACAGGACGAAAAGGAATTTGTCTCCAGCTTGGCACTAAGGCAGTGAATCATTTGAAGACCACATAGAATCATTTGTAGATGCTACCAACCAGGGCAGTTCCAAACAATTGCGGGGTCCTATGTGGCAGTGTATACGAAACGGATTTGCGGGGCCCAGTTTGGTTAGAGATAAGGTATTGATAAGGATAATAAGTGAGAATAAAGAAAGGCGGTGGCTATGAAAGTGCGGGCCCACTGTAGCCGCATGTGTTTCAGTGGCCTAAGACCGGCGCTGATACCAGAATCTGAATTTAAGTACTAGAATATACATCCCTACAGAATATATTAGTAATATTCAAAAATAATTAAAAAAGGAAATAACAATTTTCATTTAAAACTCTATGATCGAATCTAAAAGACTAAAACTGTTTTTACATATGGACAAAATGAAAAGAAAACAAACAAACTAGAGGTCCGACACAAACATGAATTCATTTAGCTGCTTAAGACATCTAGTTATTCTACTTGGCAGTTTCTTTTTTCTGCGGTCATGTTTTTCAGGTTAGTGTTGAAATTAATAGCTAGCTCTATTTCTTTTAGACTATGTTTCTTAAAGGGTTTAATACATTTCAAAATAATATGGGTTTAATATTTTTACATAAAGTTATTCTAACTATAAAACTTAATACATTAATATATTTTAAAATTATCAGTGACACATTTAAATAGCATTTCATTAAAACTAAGCAGAATGAAAACTGTTTTAAATGCTTATGTTTCCAGTGAAAAAGGTAGCTGCAGAGGCAAAAATTTTTGGAGTAAACATTCCAACATTGAATGTTGTAAATTTGACTATACCAGCTGAATTTGAGAGTGAGGCTTGTCAGAAGGTTGAGAAAGGAGAAGGAATTTTGATTGATAGAATAATCTATAGATATCAGGTAAGTTAGCAGACCCACGAAGGACGTGTTCTAATTCTTGTGTAAAGGAGGAGGAAAATCTGGACAATTCTCAAAACACTTCAGATATTTGGACAAACTATTTGTGTAAGAAAACAATAAATTTAAGGTTTATTTATTAACTAATACAAAAAATAGTAAACGTTTTGGCTCATGCCTTCACCAGTACAAAAACATTTACTTACATATATCTTAAAATTAAAACATGTTAGAGTCTATGTGATTTAAAGAAATGAAAAGAAAAACAAAAATAAACAAGAACATAGAATATAAGAAAAGAGGAAGTTGAAGTATCTAAAGTAACTGAAAACCACAACGGGAAAACGATTTAGCAGTCAGGTAAAATTGTGGATTTGATTTATTCCATATGTAGCCAACGTACCAAATCGTTTAATGAGTCTATTTTCCATGTGGACTCTATCATGGGTATTGGTTGCATATAGAATACCAGTAACTGCAATATCCTAAAAGCCGTCATGGTCAACACTGTTAAAATGTTTAGACACATGACACTGAGCCTGTTTATTTATATTGTACAGGTGCTCTCTAAGCCGATCTCCAAGACGACGACCTGTCACACTCACATACATTTTTATTACATCTCTTGCAAAGAATTGCATAAATCACGTTGCGACTGGTGCAATTGAATCCATCTTTTATTACGAATTGCTCAAGACAGAAAGAAATTTTGTTAATTTCATCCACATATGGACAAGTATTGTGGTTTTCACTGTTACTTTAGATACTTTAACTTCCTAATTTTTCTTATATTCTATGTCCTTGTTTATTTTTGTTTTTCTTTTCATTTCTTTAAATCACATAGACTTTAATATGTTTTAAATTTTAAGATATATGTAAGTAAATGTTTTTGTATTGATGAAGGTATGAGCCGAAATGTTTACTATTTTTTGTATTAGTTAATAAATAAACCTTAAATTTATTGTTTTCTTACACAAATAGTTTGTATAATTTGTTTATTTTATTAAAAAGCTTTATGCAGTCCCATTCTGTATCAGATATTTTGAGTGTCTTTGGCCATGTTCCCCAGTATATCGACCACTGAACCAATTTGTACATTTACAATTTTGATATGTAGCGTCACAATCCATGATAATTTCGTTGGATAAAATAAAAAGCTACATTAAAGAACCCTGTAAAATTGCCTGCTTCTGTAACATAAAAAAGCAACTTAGCTACATATGTACTCGATTGTATGTTTTACTTTCTGTTTCACAAAAATTTAAAAATGCTTGTTTTGATCCTCCTTATAAAATTGAGTCTTTAACATTAATATACTCCTACGCTCCTTGAAATAAACAAAAAATGTGCTGTTGTACCGAGCCGTTGTTGGAGGGGGATAAACACTAACTGAGTTCGTTAAGTAATTTGAAAGCAAATTATAAAATATCGTTCTTAACTAGGCCAGTGAATATGACATATATTTAAAAAAAAAAAACAACAACAAAAAAACAAAACAAAAAAAACAAAAAACACCATGTGCTAGCACTAGAGAAATAAATACTTTCACTTTTAATTTTGCACAAATGAAAGTGTTACTAAAGCAAATGTCAAATTTGTAGAAAAAATCTTTCATATTAAAAAAAAATTAAATATGAATTATTTTTTTTAAAGTTTCACAGACTATAGATTAGAAATAGAGAGTAGATCTATTTCTATTATTTTTAAATTGAACTGCACGTTTTCTTTGGCTACCTGAATATATAAAATATGCTCCACATTCTTTGAAAATTTTAAACTTTCAAATTCTTACTTGTATTTATATTATTTTTATTTATTTTTGGACAAGAGTAAAATTTTAAATTAATGTAACAAGGTATTAAAAAAAAGATCATTTTATATTTATATAAAAACTAGCGGACCAGACTTGCAACTATTTCAATAGAAAGGAAATTCAAAGAGACCTTAGGGTAGTTATTGTTATTGTACTTAAAAATTCCCGAATTGTCACAGCGATTGTTTTTATAAAATAATATTTAAAAAGCGTATTCCAGCAAGTAAAGACCTTAATAGCAGATGCATACAACTCAAACTGCATATTAAAAATTCTAAACGTCTGTGTATTACATTCTGGATCATGTGTGGTAAAATTTGTCAAGATCTTGTCAAGTATGATTGCCAATAAAGCTTTAAATTTGTCGAAAAAATTATTTAGAGGAGCTAGCCCCAACGTAATGGAAATTAGAAGTTCATTGTCCTATTGCAGTGCTGCTCAAAAAGTTTGTGAAGTACTGTGTGGAAGTACTTTGATTCAGGCCGTTAAAATATATCCAAATTCCATGTCATGGTTAATGTAAGGAAAAAAAGAACCAAAAAAAAAACAACAAAAAACAACAACAAAAAAAAAACAAAAAAACAAAACAACAACACGAGGGCCCCAGGGCCCTTCAGGAGTAAGAACCGAAAGTACTGTTAATTTCTATCAACTTCATAATATATAGATATATATGCATATTTCTTTTTTCAAGATCGTATAAAATAAATAGATAACAAAATTTTAAACATTAACAACAACAACAACAATGAATATTTTGAGTTCAGTGCCCTATGGCATCAAGTTTTTATATTCCAAGTATTGTTCAGATCTACCAATTTACCTATTAGTTAACGCCTTAACTAATTTTTATAAAGCTCTTTATAGGAAAATAGAACATTTCTTGCCCCCGGCTCCCCATTCCTGTCTATTTTAAAAACTATTTTTACCAGTTATTATCCGGGGCATACTCGAGAATCTCCCACAGTTTCATGGCGTTAAGATAAATGGTTTAGTAGATCA
This sequence comes from Radix auricularia, assembly GCA_002072015.1. Classification (NCBI taxonomy): domain Eukaryota; kingdom Metazoa; phylum Mollusca; class Gastropoda; family Lymnaeidae; genus Radix; species Radix auricularia. The sequence continues at coordinate 269,111 of MUZC01000219.1, forward strand.
TAAAGAACTTACATACTTTATTTTTTATATATCAAAGAAAATAGCGAATAATAAATAATATCATATTTCTACTCACTAAATTTGTGCCACTTGGAATATTATTATTGATAACATTTTAAATTCTAAAATCTATACATATTTATTTTGATATATACATTTTTGTTTCAGCAAAACCCAAAATGCTTTCGTGAAATTAACGTGGAGAGCCCAAGTGACATCGCACTAAGACAAACCTTAAGAAGAGATTGCAACGGCAAAAATCGATGCTTCTTGCCTAACGGTATATGGTTGGCTGTAAATTTTACTTGCGATGGTTATTTCACCTTTACAAACCGAATAGACATCAATATGGAGTGTTTACCGATTAGTAAGTTTTTTTTAATATAACAAATAAAATAACATTAAATTGTTCCTGAATCACCTTATAAGGCAAGAACAATGTAACAGCGACATGTTAAAAAGAACAAACAACAACAAAACAACAACCAAAGAAAAAAAAATTTAAAAAAGCTTACAGCTGTTTAAAGACATTCGTTATAGTTTAATACAGATGTTCAAGATATTCCACTTTCGCTCGAATTTAACGGCAAACTATTTTCTGCCAAGTGAAAATTAAAAAGTTGTGCTCAAATATTTTCCGTAATTTGTATAAAAGAATTAGATCCTTTAAATAATGTGTTCATGTATTATATTAAAATATTAATCAGTGTTCATGATTTCTAAAAAAAATAAAATAAAATAAAATTGAAAAAAAAAAAAAAACTATTCTAAAAAGAAGTTATTTAGGCTCTGCTTGCTGTAAATGAAAAATACTAATAAAACAACATATTTAAATATTGAAAATGCGACATTTTTCTGTTGCTCCTTTTCTGTTCGGGATAAAAAAAATAGTTTTCCAAAAACTACTTGGTATTGCTGGATTTTTCCTTTTTAAGCACATTATTTTTACTGAAAAACTTTCAAATATGTTTGGTTTCAAATAAACACGATTCGTATATTTTTATTATCATTACTACTATAAATTTTGTCAAAGCTTTTAAATTAAACAAATTACAATAATCGGGCTAGAAAATCAGTAGTAAATCAATGGCTAATTTTAAAAAATAGATTGCTACTACTTAGCCATTAGCAATATAATTTTCTTGGAATGGACAATTAAAATTTTCGAAATGAAACATAAGAATAATTTTATAAATAATTACCTACTTTCTTTAGCACCACCTACTCCATGTTGACTCACAAATTTTAAACTGAATTTTACTTAGATCTTATCGTAGATATATACAGACACTCCTTCTATGTAGAAGATAATTGCGTCAACAGACCATGAGGGATGATCTGTTTGCAAGTGATGCAGCGGTCACATTCCACGACTATAAGGACTCCACGCATTACCCAGCCGCCTAACTATTGTCTAGTTAGGTACCCATTCAGAGATGTGTGACTTCACGTGGATTCGAACTCGTGACCATCGGCATGCCAGTCGAGCGCACCACCACTCGACCATCTATAAGACATCTGTAATAATAGTTTAAAGATTAAATAGAAAAATTATTACAATGATTGCTTAACAGTTATAAATTGTTATTGTCTGTTTTTAACGAGTTTTCTGTATTTAAGTCCTCTTCAATTTCCAGAACCCGATAACAAACACGTCTTTATCATGATGCCGGAGCTGTCTGCTACGGTAAATAATAGTCTCCACAATAAAAGTTATCTTGTGCTAGAAGTTCAACAAAAAGGACCAACACAAATACATTGTGAGATAGATGGGAACAAAGAAGAGTTAAAATTTACATTGCTTCACGTGGACTTTGGACCAACTGTACAGTTACATAAATCTTATGGGTACATCAACATAACTGATGATAAAATGAAAACAATCAACTACACATTTAATTGGTGAGTATGGATAGTTGATTTCACATTGAAATTTCACGCACATAAGCGGATGTGTATTTGTATCTTTTCATGTATGCGTATTTGTGTGTTGTGTATGTTTGTGTTGGAGGGAATGACGGCAAATGACTTGAAAACTTAACTTCTGCAGATGTAGGCATTTTTGGTATGTACTTCATCACTCAACTTTATCTCTTATATAATGCTACGATGCTGTGCGCCTCATATTCGAGCTCACCCTCTCAGGTTTCAAAAAGCATTGCTATGGTGTAAGTCCCATAAACAATAGTTCGCATTCTTATAATCCGTACTAACGAAATTAAATTCCGTTTATTGTTCTGGAGCTCTTTGCGCTGATCGAATTTGTAACCATACATTTTCCCCCACTCATATTTTGAAGCTGATTTTGTTGAAAAAAAAACATGCAACAGATTTATAATTTACAATATTGTATCATTTTCAATATAGTTTTTAAAAATTTTGAATAGCGGAATAATAATTACCACCACTTGAGCTTTTTTTTTGCTTAAACAATTTTTTAAATTAGTTATTTTTATAACGTTTTTAGTCTTCTCTTGCTATATGAAAGGCTTAAATGGAAAAGACGTAAACAAGGTAAGGGTTTTATAAGCCTGATTGCAGTCCTACCCCTCATTTTGTAGGCTTTATCTTTGTGGACATATTTTTTGTTTAAACTTTAATATTTAATACTTCTCTTTATGTATCATCATTTGTTTGATATTTACTTTCTCTAAATGTTTTTTTTTTCCGTCTTAAGATGATCATATCTTTGAAAAAGATTAATTAATTTCTGACCCACAGGTTGCCAAGTGAAACATATAGTCAACGTATGAAATTTGTTAGCTTTGATGTCAGTGTATCTACAGGACTGGTGTGGATAATGTTAGAAGGTAAAGAGCATATTACATTTTCTAAAGTTGAAGTCTCTTATAACCATTATTTTGTTGATTAATCGATAAATTTTTTTGGACAAGAAGTAAAAAATATATTAAAAAGCACCAAATAAACAATAAATTTCCTGACGATTACACAAACATTTTGTTTTCAAACTTTTGACTGGTGGGAATGTTCAAATGTTGGTAAAGTTTGCCTACAATGGTTCTAACACTTAGCCTACTTATCAAACCAAACAAATAGCGTACAGAGCTTATGGCAGTAATGGAGTCTTAGTTAGAGACAGAAAATGATCACAGCTCTCCTGATGAATTACTACGTTACAAAATGGAGATGAAACGTCCTGAATTCTTATACCCTCTACAATGGTGGAAACTTGATGAATACAGTTTTCCGATAATGTCATTCCTTGTCGAGACCGTTTAGTGCATACCAGTTTCCTCAGTTCTATGGGAATGATTGTTCAGCTCGGCTGGTTATTATGTCAATTAGACCCACTTGAACAAAATATTGTCAAAACACTTTTATTTTTTATATTTATTACATATAAAGGAGACATTCCAGTTTTATTTAGATTTCAACAAGAACGTTAATAAGAGTTACTTATACCATAAAAATATTTAATTTTTGGCTTTATTGAAATCAATGATTAATTAATCGTTAATTTTTCAAATGTTAGCGATCAAATTTAAATTAATCGTTAACAGCCCTATTTTTTATGATAAGCCCGTCAAATGTCAACATGATTCTTAGTAGAAATAAAACAATCTCACAACAGGAACATTTTACTACTGAAAGCAAAAATAATCAAAATTACGCTTAAATTAATTAACATTTTATTTTTTTCATATTTTGAAATGACTTATTACAGATTACAATAACATAGCGATACAGTGCAAAGGAATGGACGAGCCGATTTCCACAACTCTAATTCCTGGTAATGATATCTATTAGATTTAGAATTTGTATTAATTACCGAACTAATTTCGTAAAACTACAGAGATGCATATTTAAACACACACATCCCAGTAATTAGCTTATAAAGACGGAGCTGTATAAAAATAAGTATTTTTGCAGAATATGTACCGTTGTCTGGGCTAAGCTTAAATTTCAAAAGTCTTGGTTACTAAAATAAGCTTAACCATTAATTCAATTTTTACAATTACTAAATGATATACTTGGGCTGGTATCGAGGAAATGTTACAAACTACAGCGAAATGATCTATATTTTCAAGACGAACAAGGAGAATGACAAACGTCACAATAATTTTTCTTTGAAAAGGGAATATTATTTAGTCATCTTCAACTTAACCCATCAACCACTCACCCTCAAAAAACCTTAAAAATGTAAATATAATTAAAGAATATAATTTAGATAATATCGTTTAGTGCAATTGACAGTTCAAATTTCAACAGGGAAAATCATAAGTTCAACTTCAGGAGTGGGATCTTCAATATCAATGGCTGGGCTTGAACCAACGGTAACGACGTCTCCAGTGGCTGTGAGTTTTACGACAAGTAAACAAGATGATTCAATGGAAGGAGTTAATGATTTAACAGAAAAAATTGATGATTCAACAGCAAAAGTTGCTGATTTAACAACAAATGAAGATGGTACAACAATTAAAATATATTTTTAACAGAACTAGATCGTGCAAACACATAATTTATAGTACACCAAAGCAATACGCGGTTTCAGTAGAAACTTTGGACAAATCAGGAAGTAGATCGTATCGGGTAATTTGCAGTTTTGTATAGGATACAGAATATAGGCTACAATTATATCTTCAATAACACATCAATACTATATTATTCCTGCCCTCAATATTGTTATAACTATATTTTGTAACAAGAAATTTACGACAAAAACGTGTATCCCTCTCTGACCGATAAACGTAGTCTATGTACGAAATCTGTCATTATATTGTTTGTTTACGTACATATATCTGTTATTGAATGTTTATTTTTCTACGTATATTTATGTGAAGCAAGGTCAAAGTAAATACAAGATAAATAAATTTCCATTTAGTCATTATTGTTTTTAAAATAAATTTTATACCTAAAGAAATATAAAATCTTGAGGATCATAACTCAGAACAAATGTACTGTTGCAGCTGAGAGATTTTAGTATAAAATGTTTTAAAAGGAAATTTCATGATGGTTTTCAACAGTTAGAATAGTTGACCTACTGAACTACATCAAGTTTCACTCTAGTACAATACTCTGAAGGTTGCCTAAATATATTGATAAAATAGTTTTTAACATAAGAGCTTTAACGCAATTTGCTATAAGTTATATCAATAAAAAAGTAACTCATACACATTAACTTTCTTACTTAGAGGTACCCTGTTATTTATAGAACAGAAGCCTGAATATTGAAATTCATTTTAAATTTTCTGGTGAATTAATAAGTAATCATACATAAAAAAGAAACATATATTAAATAGTCTAACCAAAGGAGACTCACACCAGACGAGATATTTCAAGACAAAATCTTTTGGAAAAAGGAATAATCTTATCTGTAAAAGTATTCAACCAACCAGAATTCTGACATCAGTAAGAAACTCTAAACGATCCTTAATTAATGAAATCAAAATTTTTCAACTGATCAAAGTTTTCTAAAAATAAATAAATTCAAATTTTTATCGTTCAAACGTTATAATATCTTTTTATATGAAAACCCCAGACTATATATTCATTGTGTGCAACTATAGAAAATTAGAAAAAAGATTTGTCCATTTATTTTGTCATTTTGTGAACTGTAAAAGGTATTAGTTTATTTTATATTGCGATATGTATAAATTCAAAATTCAAGTAAATGCTGATATAATTAGAGTGAAATTGTCAATGTAAAATAACATGGATGTTTTAAATATTCTGACATTATAATTATAAGCAGGGACTTTATATGTTTAAGATAGATTGCGTATTTCTTAGGACAGGGTTAAGCAACGTTTTACTTGTTGTGTCGTTACATAACTTTAAATCTTCATAAAACACTTCCATTGTTTTCTCTACTTTACCTAATCTCCAACAGGCAATGTCCCTGCACAGGGCGTACCACTTGAAATCGTGATTCTTGTAAGTGCTGCTGGCCTCCTTACGATGATAGTCCTCGCTGTATGTGTAGCCTGTGCGTGTTCAGCGTGAGTACACACATCACACACTTATGACGTCATAGAGTTGCCTATTCTGCCCTAATATAATTCTAATGATATGCGCGTGTTTCATCTGAAGATCGTGGACGGGGAATAATAAATCTTATAGATTTGGGTCTATGGCGGATTAAGGGGGGGGGGCTGAACGGGCTAAAGCCAGGGGCCCCCGACGGTTTGGGGGCCCCCAAACTTTTTATATTTTATAATAAAAGTGTACACATGTTTGTACAAACCCTTGGAAATATAATAAATAAAATAAATTATTAAATATTATTTCTACAACTGGATTTAGTTGCCTCCCTTAGAGAACTTAGTTTAAATTATTGTTTATATTTTTAAAATTTCTCCATTGTGACGAGCTCTGCTGGCCGTGTGGAGAGAGTAATGGCTTATGATACAAGCGGTACCGGGTTCGATTCCCAGCAGTGGAATTAAAAGTTTTTGTTTTCACACTCAATAGTAACATACCGGCGAACACTTCAAACAGTTACTTCTTTGTGTTCGTTTTTTTTTCATTATTAATATTTAGTTACAGTCTTATATTAGCTGTTAACAATCATTTTAAGGGACGCTGGCTGGATAGGGCCCCCGTTTGATTGCAGCCTGGGGCCCCGTGCAGTCTTAATCCGCCCCTGATTTGGGTGACCATAAAACATTTAAATGAAACTAGGCTTGTAAGGATTTCGGCTCCGGCTTTGGCCAATCCGGAATCTGGCGAATTTTACGAATCCGGCTCTGGCAGGATTTCACTTCATGAATGCAACCAAATCGACTGGCCGATAAAACCTTAATATATATAAGGAGCCGGAGCAATTAGCCATTTTTTACAAATCCGGCTCCGACATTAACGGATTCAAAAGTTTGAAATAGGTACAACCCTTAATAAAGTAAAAAATGCTCAAACGAATTGTGTTATAATGGCAATAAATTGAAACTAAAGTTTGTCAACTAAATTGTAATTGCAAAATATGTTTTGATGCAATTTTTTTTCCGTCCTCTTTTAAAAAAAGACCTACCGTTCCGAAATTCAGTAGTTGTCTGCCTAAACGGTGCTTAACAATTAGCTTATCAAAACTCTGGTCTTAAAATAACTTGGTATTAATATTTGTTGGGAGCAGTTTTTAGCTATAATTTGCGTTGTTTTGAATGTTTACCATCAGTTAAAGATTGTTTTCATTGCTTCAAACCAGTAATGTAATGAATACACAGATGTCAGATATATTTACGTGTTTTTGTTCAATTTAAGAAATTCGCCATTTCGACGTTGGAAAAGGAGGCGGAGGGATGATAACCACAAACTACGATACCATAAACACGACGAATACGATTACGTCACAACGGATGAAGTATTGGTAAGTTCATTAGAGATTCCATTATTTAGATTATATTGATGCGTGGTTGTTGCAGTAAAACCTTACCAATTTTACTGTTTTGTGATGTCTGAATTCAACGTTGACAGTTTTGTTCTACACACAGCGTGAAGTTAATAAGTAATTAATTAAAATTTCGGAATGAGTAAAACTTTAAAATGTGGTCCCCAAAAGTGTAAACAAAAAATATCCCGGCAACTCAGATCATTCCCTATTTCCATAGTATGACAGTAAAGGGTTGCCCCACCCCCAACCCCACAGCAACACAATAATCAAAAGTTTTGGGCTCTAATGTGTTTAAACAGCACGTCAATCAGAAGCGAGTGAAAGACGTAAAAAGTATGTGTTTTGTTCGTAATTGTACAACTCTACGGGAACTTTTCCAAAGTTTTAATCTCTTGAAATAAAAAAGAAAATTAAAATTATATTTAAAAAAGAAATTTTTATCTTAAATAAATAAAAAAATATTTGAATGTTAATATTTATTAAGTACTATGATCACCTTTCTTGTTTTTTCTTTCAAATATTTATCAGGACTGCACGCCTGATTCTGCTCTGACAATACAGACCAAAAAATACACGGACAATGAAAATAATACCAGAGACTGCGACTATGTGGAGATACCTAACTACGAAGAAACATCCTCGGCGGCGTCACCAACATCTTTGCTGTCATCACCGACATCAACAACACCCTTACACCGGGGTTCTGGGTCACTCCGTGGGGCACCACTGACCCCGGTGAGGTCTAGCAAACCTGCTATGCACCCGTTGGTCTTAGCGAGGTCCTCGGTACCTAAAAGCCCGGATGGCCATAGTGAGACTGATAATTTGTATTCTAAGGTCGTCAAAAGCAGGAACCCAGTCGTGGAGCAGTCGATGTTTAACAGGTAAATGTCCGTTAAGCTATAAGGCATCTACTTTTTCTTTTGCAATGTCTTTGTATTAAAAAAATGAAATTATTCAAGCAATATTTCTGTAGGCCAGGTCAACGTTTAATGAATTGTCGTCAAGAGATAACATTTTAAACTAAAATCTTTTTATAGCGGAGGGGGGTGGATCTCTTTGATTTAAAACTTAAAGAAAATTATATTACAGTTCATTTGCTAGATTCTAAATCAAAACTAAATTTGCATACAAATGAAATAAAACTTTATTTTATGTTTGCAATCCACTGACACGGCATTCCGAGCCCTCCCTTCCCCCAATGTTAAAAACTCTTATATGTCAGTCTTTATACCAATCGTTGGATTAAAAAGTTTTATTTTCTAAATGCAAACATCATAGATTTCTCCTTCACGTCTCTCTGACAAGGACCGTTTTTTGTGTTCGGTCAATCAGGAAGGTCCTTTGTATTAAAGCGTCTTTCAAAGGTGTACATACATTTATTTATAAACGATAAACTTAGCCATGTATACCTACCTTTTTACTTTTTTTATATTTCAGCACCATAAATGCTCCCAATCTTCCTGAGGTCGTAGAGCCCCATCCACCATTGGAGCAAACTGAGTATTCTCTTCTCAATCACTCTTCGAATCAGAGGAATTTTGAAAATGTCTATGATGGCTAGTTAAAATTTAAAGAGCAGAATGGACATAAGATTGTGAATATGTTGTCATAATGAAAATTCAGGGGCGATTAAAAAAAATGAATAGAAAATTAAATTCTTGTATTGAAAGTGATATGAATAATTGAAACTTAAGTTACATTCTTCAAGTACATTCGAAACTATTTTGATGAGAAAAAATTACGGAAAAGGTTTACTGGATTTCCTAGAAAATAAATAAAAAAATCGGAAAAAATTATCAGTATTTTGTCAATTTATCGCCAAACATAACAGTTATCGGGTAAAAACAAACGCCAAACGATAGCTAATAATATTTATAACAATGTTGAAAACGGAATTTTTGAAAAATATTTTATAGGTATAATTCCGGTAGTTTTACCAGCAATTTGAAAATAGCATTGTTTTGTTTACTTTCATAATTATTGATTTAAAATAACTTTTAAGGTAATCTAGAATGATTATTAATGGGGTTTTCCCGCTTTGTGAAGGCTAATGTTAGATTGGTGTGCGTCAAGGAGGTTTGATTACACGGAGATGCCGTGAAGTCAATAGGCTGAAGCCAGACCACGCCCACGGCAGCCTTCTTGGTGTACTCAAAACATTGGAATCTGTGTAGTGTGTACGTTATATTATTGTAATATTTGAACGTTATAAAATATTGCGTAATAAATTATAATAAACATTTTGTTTGCGTTGGGCATTTATTTTTTTCTCTATTTAATTTACTTATCTGTACACTGTTGTTGTTTCGAACAAAGATATATACATATATATA
>MUZC01000219.1:278922-300438 GCA_002072015.1 Radix auricularia
ACTAATACTATTATTATTACTATTAATTATTAGCAATATTAAAGTCAGTATACAAAGAAATACAGGTCCCATTGACATTAGACCTTAATACTATTAGTATTAGTTTTCTAGTTATAATCGTATAGCCTATGTTATTTTAATTTCTTAACTTATATTATTTTTAAACTATGTGGTGTGCTATTAAAATTATAAGAGCATAATTTAGTTAGAAGTTTTTACTGATGCTAAGTCAAAGTCCAAACTAATACTTACCTTTGAATTAATAATGATAATAGTAATAGTGTTATAATCCTTTTATTTAATGTTTGTTGTTCATTTTTTGTCATATCTTACTCATCGTCTTCTTTTTACAAAGATGAGGATATATACATTTGACAAACACTCAAAAGAAATAAATTTCAATTAAAATTAGATAATATTACTAAGTAACATAAGAATAATTACAAGAGATAAAAATAATAATACGTTCTTTTTAATTATGTATAGTAGAACTAATAAGTCAGTGCTCTGCAAATTTTTTTTATTTATATCGCATAATATTCATTAATATATAGTTATATAGGCATAGCCTTTGTAGGCCTCGATCAGCTGATCGCATAATAAATAACTTTACATACCATACATTATGATACATTACAGCGCTTTAAAATTTATAATTGACCCATTAGAATATCTAGAGCACCAGAAATGAACTAGAGCCTTAGGAGACTTAAGAAAAAAACGTGATGACAAAATACGAAGTTCATTGGAGTCGTTACCAGTATGAGAAAACTGGTATCCTAATGAAAGCTGGTGGAATGTTTTGAGTACAGCAATATGGCGATAGGCTCCGCCCACTGGCTTCACCCGAGGGCGACCATCTGATAGCAGACGCCAACTGCGTGTAATCAAACCTCCTTGGTGTGCGTTATAATGTCTCATTATTGGTGTGATGTAGCTTGAAAGGATATGACGTCATTTTTGTTTACTTTCAGAATTACTGATTTGAAATGACTTGTAATGTAATCTATAATGATTTCCCTTGAATAAAAAAATCGGAAATTCTCTGTTGGAAATTGCGTTTAAATACTCATTTGAGTTTTTATTACTTGTTTCGTTAAAATAATATCTGAATACCTTGAATTCTTCTTTATAGTGACTATGGCACTTACACTCTTAACTATTAAAGATTAATTAAAGCTCACGAATTAAATAGAGACGCTTACAATTTTTTGACTCTTAAGGCAGATACCATTAGGGAAACTTTTTCCAAATAACTCACATCCCCCGCCAACACCTCTCTGCTAAAACAAAACAACACAGATTAAACAAACAAATGCACACACGCTCAAGGTTAAGTATATTCTAAAGCTAGAAAAATCATCCTTATCAAATAGACTGAAACTCTGACGTAATGGTTCGGTTAACTTTGTGGTATCAGAACGACATTTTCAACGTCGTGGCCACTTTGTCGAAGTCATAACCATGGATGTTTTGTCGGGTGGCGCTGAAGTTGTAGCGAGTCGAACGGGAGGGAAAATTACAACCCTTCTTGTTAGGTCACTTTTAGTGGATGCCCAGGCAGCAGCTTCAGAAGCGACCGCTCCGGGGTGGGGGGGGGTTCTCTGCTGTTTAGTCCCATTGGGGGAGGGGGCGAGATAGCTGAGGGGGTCCTCGGGGAAGCCCCATGATGAGTGCAGGCGCGGGACTGCTGACTTCTTCAACATGCAGGATAATAATGGATTAACAACTTTCTAAAATAGTGTTTTGTAAGAATATGTAAGGGCATTCGTAAGAGTTTTACTTATATTTTTCATTAACACATTTAAAATAAAATTATTTTAAGATTTAAAAACACACATATAGAGAAAGTACAAAGGAGGCAAAGTTAAATATTTAAGAAAATGCGGTGTGGGGGGGGGAATTAAAATGAAAACTACAAAGTATGAAATATGCCACCTTTATATAAATATTGAGTTTAGTTTGAAAAGAGTGAAATAGTTTCGGAACCGCTGCACTTGAGAAAAACAACAAAAATATACTTCCTCATTTACATCCTAAACACTGCCCAGTTAGTTGCAAAGCGTAAGGCTTTGTATTATGCGTATCGACTTTAAGTGGACAATACATTTTACAAGGTAAATACAATGAAGACCTTCTCCCTCTAGATCTCTCTCTCTCTCTCTCTCTCTCTATATATATATATAACATACATATATGTATATTTATACATATATACAAGCACATGTATACATATATATCTTAATTGTAAGATTTTTTGATTTCCCTCTTTAAGAGGAGCCAACGATGGGACGTCGCCAGTTATACTTAACTTTAGCAGTGTTTTTGTGGATATTTCTAGTGTATTATATGGTGTCAAAAGTTTTAGAGTTTTACGAGATCATTTCAGCTTCGAAAGACATAATACTGCTTTAAAATATTGAATAGCTTGAATGAATTTTTTAAAAATTATATTGTAACCGGCATTAGCCTATAACATTCAACAAATAACACTGAATGTTTTGGGACATGATAAGCATTTTCTCTATTAACTAAAGGATGAAATCAAGTCCCTTTAAAAATAGAAAATGTGATGAGCCTCAAAAAACATAACATGTAATTTTTAGCGCATTTTCGAGAAGTCGAATGCGCTATTGCACCCGTTTTGTCCGTCCGTCCGTCTGTCATCACCCTAGATCTCAGCATTAATAAGTCCTAGACCCATGATGTATATATGTTTTTTGTATGTCCTGACCTGCCATTTGTGCATCAACACTCAGTTACTCGATCCGTTAAAAAACCCCGTTAAAACTACCAAAAAACATTGCGAATCGAGAGGTAACACTGGCGCAGAGAACGGCCGCCATTGCCGGAAGTCGAATACATCGTTTTTTCAAGCATTGAAGAGTTAAAGTTATTGACGTCATTAGAATATGTGTAAAAGTTTAGAGAGTTTTACGTCATCATTTGTGGTGACTTGTAGTTAGATTAAAGAGAAAATAAAAAATTTTAAAATGTAAAGAAATTACTTTTAAATAATTTTTTTCAGGTATAGATATATTCATTACACAAGAAAATTCATAAAAAATATGTCTAAAATCTAAACACAATTATTGATAACTTCATAATGCTGATATCTAACATAAGTACTGATACATAATACGAAAATGCGCTAACACGTCCTGAGTTCCAAAAGGGACCAGGCTTGACATGATTATTTTTTGTTGAAATCATTAATAAATTCTCTTGGTACAAAGTTTAGTGATTTTTTTAAATAACGCTAGACTATAGCTTAAAAATATAAAATTGACTATGATCGTAATCAGACTTTGTTGCAAATTAGTAAGTCCAAGTTCTATTAATACTTTAAAAAAATTATGAAAAGATTAAGTATTATTGTAATTTTTGGTATATTAAGGATATTTATTTGCGTCTTAAATAAACAAGTTATTAAGCACCGTTGAGTTTTTATAATTTTCTCAATATTTACTATCTTATAAAATACAAGAGAAGCTATTCTCATACAGAAAACGATTGCGCTCTAAGCTTATCCATGCTATTACATTACTATGAAAATACTGCTTTAATAACTGCTTAGGGGGCGTCCACAAAATGCGTCACGTTCCAAGGGAGGGGGGGTGGTGTAAAAAAGCGTGACAGTTTGTGACAGGGGGAGGGGCTATCCATGTGTGATGTCACACATTTATTATATTTTTTCTTTTAATTTATATTTTTATTTTTATAGTAAAATTTATACAGCTTTAAAAAAATCAAAAGTTTTGTGAAACGTTTGTATTAGTTCTCGGTCAAAATAACATGAAATGCGTATCTCCTGAATGTGGTGTTCATAAATCTGATTTGGATGCAGCAGGACTGATATGGAAGGATCAGGAATGGTTTGACATTCATGTTCGTACCAGCCAATAGTTCGATATATTAGGGAAATATCAGGACATTACATGTTCCTCTTCTAATCCCAATCAACCAAACATCCGATGGACTAAAAGCTTCAGAAAGAGAAGATGCACATTCACATAAATTTCCTTCCTTGTTCGTAGCACAAACTCTAAAATTTGATGACATTATGCCGAGAACAAAATGAGTTTTTAAAGTAAAACCATATGATCTTTATTGTCCATTTTTGCAGACCAGCTTACTTGATCAAATTATAAAATATGTCACTCATACTTTGTTGAAGAAACATGCAGAACAACTCAGAGATCGGGCTCAGTAGAATGTGCACACCCAATCAACTCAGAAGAGAAAATGCACATACAGGGTCTGTTGAGTGGCTAGATGCGGACGAATTGATCTGTCTGTAATTAATCTTCGAGGAAACAATATAACCCCTTTATCTAGGGCAAGTGAAGTAGCCTTCAGAAGTTCATTAAGCCACCACTAACGGGATTGTATGGCCTTGCCAGTACCGAGACTCGAACCCATGACTCGAGTTAATGCCACTGTTCGGCAGTCCAGCGCGCTGCCGATTACACCACCGTGGCCCTAACTACGATGGTGAACACTTCACTTCCCTATGGTAAGATGAGGTCCGGTGAATATTTTGAATTAAAAATGCTTCGCAGAATCATTATAAACAGATTCAATATAGCATAAGGGTTTGTCACATAATTAGTCTATCTTGTCCTTTTTTTGTTTGCTGTTCAAATTGCTTCGCTTCCTTTACATTATTTAATCCCAGGGTGAGGTCAGTTTCTCTAATATACTTCAAGAGATGGCATAATCGGAAGATTATTTAAAACTTATCATCAACCAATATTAATGAAAAGGTAGCAGATAAATGAAGTGTATTATATAATTGTAAAGTCTAATTTTTGATATTTTTTTTTCAAATTCGATCTAGATTGAGTTACGATTTCATTGAATAACTGTGACAACTGTTGAAATTAATTTTTCAACTATTAACGTCATTTTAATAATCTGATCGTTCTTTTAGGTAGGGGTATACCGGATTCCGGTTTCAGCTCCGGAAAGTCCTGAAACTGGTAAAAGTTCATGCTGACCGACAGTGCCCTAATTTATATAAATATTCATGATGGCTTTGGAAAATGATGAAACCGCCACTTTAACAAATCTGACTCCGGCTCCATTCGGATCACTTCATATATCCGGCTTCGGCCGGATTTCAAAATTTTTATTTTCGGTACATCCCTTTTTTGATTGGACATTTAATATCTTAATACAGTTTTATAGTGAAGTGTATTTTAAGTATTAAATTGAATATTGTAATTAGGTGTTAAGTTTAAAAAATAAATAAAAGTGTGACGTACTTTAAGGAATAGGGACTTCGAGATTTGTGATTGTTGGTACAGGAGAAAGGGGTTGACAATAGTAAAAAATAGCGTGACGTACTTTATGGACGGCCCCTTGAACATGATAATCTATATCTCAAGCACAGCATATATCATTTTATTAAGTAGTTAAAATGAAATGGAAAGGGCTGTTATGTTAGTAGAGAACACCGATTTACAAAATAGTTGAATGTGGAAAAAAACAAACCCTGTAATATATATATATTGAAATGACTTCAATGTTCTAAAAAACTCTTTTTTCCCCTTATTTATAGGTTTAGAAAGAGAATGTTTGTCAAAGCAAACCTGTTTTGTTGTGGTATTAAAACAATGGTGCGTTTTATTGGGACATTGTGTATGCTATAATACCAGTATGCAGGTGGGTAGCAGCCTCATCATGATTAATATATTTACGCTGCTTAATATTTATTGTACTTCTGCCAAAGATAATTTAGAATGGTATTTTCAGTGTTTGAAAAAACCATTAAAATGTTTGTATATTTCTGTTGAGTTTGATTTTTATGCCATGTAAATGCGATATTAGTTCATCCTCATCATTGCCTGTCATCCCATCTGGGGCATAGGCCACGAACAAAGGCTCTCCAGGCATCTCGGACCTGCGCAAATCCATTTAATTGTTCAGTGCTGTGCCCACACCTTTTGGAGTCTGTCTCTAGTTCCCTTCTCCAGGTCATTTTGGGTCGACCTCTTTTTATCTTGCCCTGGGGGTTCATAGCGAGCGCTTGTCTCACAATGCTGGATGTATGCTTTCTAAGGGTGTTACCAATTTGTCTCCATCTGCGCTGACGTATTAGCTCTTCCAGTGGCTCTTGTTGTGTACGTTGCCAGAGGTCCTCGTTGGAGATGATGTTGGGCCAGTAGATTCGAAGAATTGTGCGGAGACATGTGTTTATACATGTTTAAAGCTTTTTTAAAACGGCTGCTGTAATCTGCCATGTTTCAGCTCCATGTAGCAGGACAGGCTTTTTTTTGTTGTTCGTCCGTCGAATTGACGAGGACCACTCTAGTCATCCGAGGGTTGCTGAGACTGGTATTGCCTATGTGTGCGCAGATGGCTGACAAGACCGATCCTGGCACAGAAAGTTCGGGAACAGAAGGGACATGGGACGAGTGGGTTGTCTCCTGGAGGGTTGACAGCACGGGCCTTTTAGGCTTGCCTCTTCTTTTCTGCGGCGTTGATCCTGTTTGCCTCGCATGACCTGGCACCTTCGTGGATGGATTGGCGCCAAGTGGACCGGTCCAATGCAGCTTCCTCCCACGTGTCTGGGTTTATTGCAAACGCTTTCAGAGACGCTTTCAATGTGTCTATAAAACGTTTCTTTTGTCCACCATGGGACTACTGGCCCTGCTGGAGCTTGCCATAGAGGAGTCTCTTTGGTAATTTTTCATTTGGCATTCGGGCTAGGTGTCCTGCCCAGCGAAGCTGTGACTGAACCAGGAAAGGGAAGATGCTGGGGAGGCCAGCTTTGGTTAGTACCACTGTGTCTGGAGTTTTGTCCTGCCACTTTATGCCCAGGATCTTCCTGAGGCTTGTTGTGTGAAAGTGGTTCAGCTTTTTAGCATGGCGTTGATACACGGTCCATGTTTCGCATGCATAAAGCAGTGTAGGGAGCACCACTGCCCTATATACTTTCACTTTGGTCTGGATGGTAATGCCTCTTCTGTTCCAGACATTCGGGTACAACCTGCCAAAAGTGGAGCTGGCCCTGGCAATTCTTACAATCACTTTGTAAGGCTTTACTGTGGTGTTGAATATCCTGACCTTGGTCAAGTTGTTGCAGCTTCAAACTTATTTGTATCAGTATAAATTATGATCTTGCTTCGCCAATTCTCACTCTAACGTCAGCGTCTGTCCTTCGCTGTATGTCCATGATGCTACCGGGGTATGTAAATCTGTCCACCTCCTCTAGATTTGATCCTCCCAGTGTTATTGGGTTGCTGCTTGATGTATTTATTTTAAGGACTTTGCTTTCTCCCTTGTGGATGTTTAGGCCAAGACAAGCATAGAACTGGGCTACATAGTAAGTTTTCTCCTGCATCTGTCGCTGTGTGTGTGATATTAGGGCAAGATCGCAATATTAGTTACCCGATTAAAATATGCACATTTCTCTACATAGAAGTAAGTCCCTCTAGATAAAAATAAAGCATCGTAATAAAAAAATTCAGATGAGATTTTTCAGCCTTGAGCTGAGATTATCTACTTGTCCACGAACGAAAGTTCAAAGTTCGTCTCTTTTTTCCCCATTGCGCGTGCGCAGGTAGTGTAGATACCCACTTTTCCTATGTATCATTTTTATTTTTATTCTGTCTAAGCAACAGTAAAATTTAAGAGTGTCTAATTAAGATGAGTCTATAAACATTGAGAAAAAGCGTGAAACTGGTAATGAATCCAATAACTAAAGAATGGATGCACAAGTTTTGTTTGGTAATAAAGACCAGAAAGCGATGTAATTATTGTGTCATGAAACAATTGCAGTATTTATGGAGTACACTCTAAAAAGAAACCTCTTTAAAAAACGCGTTTTCGGCGAAATGTATTGCTATCTAAAAAATAATATTTTTAACTATGGTGCGGCCTATCCTTCATCTAAATCAGCAGCACCTTACCGTATCCTTTTAATTATTGGGCTCCGAAAGCACACAGAATAAACAATACCATGCTGGATTTGGCAAATCTGCTTTTGCTATGAGTGAGAAAGTTATTTTAAGATAATAGTTTCACTCGAAAACAACTTAGAAGTGTAAGGACATGTGAATTCATAGGTGATAAGAATAATCATAAGCTTTCACTGCATGAACTTGGCCAAATTGTATATTTAAAAAGTAAAAATATATAAATGTATGTTAATTGCCTATAGAATAAATGCGTAACCAAATATAAAATTCATCTACAGTGCAGGATTTGTAAACTTCGATGTCATTTTATGAGATGTCAAATCATCGACCGCCCGTAATACGTCCATGTCATAAAAATGTAAATAATCAGAAAAATCTCAACTAAAAGACTTTTACTAGAATAATACTTGAAGCAAAATGCTCATGTAAAACGGAATCACATTTGAAAAATATATTTTTTATTTAAAACTTAATTTCATATTAAATGTTACATTTCAGTTGACGGTACATCTACATTTATGAGATACGACTTAATAAATAGCAGCCTGGTGTTTGACCGGACAAAGGGAGAGCCTTGTCAGAGAGGTCTCAAGGGAGAAGGCATTTTAATTGGAAGAATAGTGATTAGATACAAAGTAAGAATGAAGTCATTAGATGTGTTCAAGGGGATCAGCTGTTAAATGTGATATGTCTTTGGAAATGGATTTTTAAAAAAAAATATTGTTGAAACTAGTCTGTATTTAGACTCAAAAGTTTTACTCTATTATACACTTTTCTCAACATTTAATAAAGCTTTTAATTAAGGGTACGTCAATAAATAACGTCCCGGGCCTAGTGGCAGTGGGGATCCATACATTTGTGACGATATGTGTGCAGGGGGGTGTTTAAGAAATGAGAAATGTAATTTTACAATGAAAAATAGCAACTTTAAATAAACGTTCCACTGAAATATTTGATTTCGTACAATATATTTTATGACGTTTTAGGTAGCTTTACGCGCATCACGATATTAAGAGTGCAAATTTACACCAAATATAAACTTGAATGTCAAAAAAAAAAAAAAGGGATTTGAAAATGCTCTTTTTAAAATAGAATATAATGCTTAAAGGGGGCGTGGTAAAAGCTGTATATGTAGCATAATAATAACTATCTTTTATTAATCTTTAATTTTTGTAAAAAAATTTGGTAAAGTTGAAAGGAGTTATTTTGTTTACACAACTTATTTCTTTCTCATCATCATGCCTAAAATTTAACGGCGTCTTACTCTCCGCACATTTAAAGGTCTCTTTAGTAAAGTTTACTTTACAGGCCTTGCTTCAGACATAAACTCTTCTTAAACTTCATTAAAATATCATAGAAAAAAAAAGAAATGTTATCTAATCTACCTTTTTTTCTCAAAATTCAAGCATTAAGTATGAAGATCAATGTAGAAAACATTTTTTTCCAATTCATCAGTACTAATATAAATTGTCAAAATCACACATGAAGTTTGTAGGGAGGAATAAGTTTAACAACAAAAAGAAATAACATTATGATCAACTATCATAATTACCTCGTAAAATTCAATGTCTTTACTCAAATTTAGTATTTTGTTTAACAGTTCAGGTTAGGATAAAACACTTCGATCAATTAACGAAGTAGATAAAAAAAATCATGTTAAGCCTGGTCCCTTTTTGGACTCAGGACGTGTTAGCGCATTTTCGTATTATGTATCAGTACTTAAGTTAGATATCAGCATTATGTAGTTATCAGTAATTGTGTTTAGATTTTAGACATATTTTTATGAATTTTCTTGTGTAATGAATATACTTGAATTTTTTTTTATTTAAAAGTCATTTCTTTACATTTAAATTTTTTTTATTCTCTCTTTAATCTAACTACAAGTGGTTTGTGGTCACTGAAATAGGACTCATAAATGAAACATTCTAAATTGTAATCAGCTAATCGCCCAAATACTCCGTCAATTGTTGTTTGATAGATCGTGGTTGCCAATCTTGTTGAAAGTAGTTGAATGTTGAAGTTTGTTTCGAAAAAGTTTTCAATTTCTGCCACTGGGCCGCTAAGATCTTGATTGAAGTCACCACAAATGATGACGTAAAACTCTCTAAACTTTTACACATATTCTAATGACGTCAACAACAAAAAAAAAAGAAAGTAAAAACTCTTCAATGCTTGAAAAACGATGTATTCGACTTCCGGGAATGGCGGCCGTTGCCTGCGCCAGTGTTATCTCTCGATTCGCAATGTTTTTTGGTAGTTTTAACGGGTTTTTTTTAACGGATCGAGTAACTGAGTGTTGATGCACAAATGGCAGGTCAGGACATACAAAAACATATATACATCATGGGTCTAGGACTTATGGATGCGGAGATCTAGGGTGATGACAGACGGACGGACGGACAAAACGGGTGCAATAGCGCATTCGACTTCTCGAAAATGCGCTAAAAACAACATAATTTCTGACAAGAACAGAGTTATTTAATACAAGAATGCATGACGTGAACATCTCCATGGATTATGAACTTCGTGGTGGCATTATCATAACTTTATCTTTGCATATCATAATGTCTAGGCGGTCACAATTTAGAGCTGTCGGAATATCAGAAATATGGTCAACAGCTTTTGCCCCACCGAAAGAAAATAATCAGAAACAAAAACACTTCTCGCACTTTAAATTTTCGTTGATAAATATTTAAATGTCTGATAACTTGGTGCATCTGATCACTGTAGGACATGTCAGGTGTAAGCGAAAAAAAAAAGATTTCTCGGCATTTATACCCGTGGTAATTCTAACCTTAACTGGCTTAGCCAGTTTGCCAGGATACATCAAGGTTTATTTTTCCTTTCCTGCAATAAAATATATTTTAACTAGATTGTGCCAGGCGCCGTGGCGCCTGCGGCGCCCCCGTTTTTTGGGCGCCTACGGCGCCAACCTTTTTTTTAAAGACCAACTAACTTGTCCTTTTTTGATAAATACGAATTATTAAACTTTATGAAATGTACGCAAAGTATTTATTTAATAATATAAACACCCAGTGGTGTGGTTCTGTATGTTTGTAATAACGCATGCGATGTACGACAGTCTACAGCAGTTAGTTTAGTTGAAACGCTGAGGAGCGATGTACGACAGTCTACAGCAGTTAGTTTAGTTGAAAAATCGTGTTTTGATGAGCGCTGTAAAAATATTTAATATGATGACGTCATTGTTTGGTGTGCATCGGTACGCAAAATACAACCTCTATTATTATTATTAAATAAATACTTTGCGTACATTTCATAAAGTTTAATAATTCGTAAGGGGGCCCATCATTTTGCTCATTTCCTTATATGAGCTATACAAAAACTGAAAATCACTAATTCTTCTATTTCGCATGTATGTGAAAGGATGAAACTTTGGGTAGTTGTTAAGAGCACATCTATGATGGTAACAGATGAAAACAATATTTAAATTATCACTTTATTGGGGCCACGGGCCCAAATAAAGTTTTTTCCTTATATGAGCTCTATGAAAACTGAAAATCACTAATTCTCCTATTTCCAGTGTAGGTAAAACATTGAAAATTTTGGAAGTTGTTGAGTAACCTAAAGCGACGATAATTGGGGGAAAATAATTTTAAAATTCACACTCATGGGGGCCGGGGACCCAAAAACCTTTTCCCCTTTACATGGACTATATACAATTAGAAAATCCTTAAATGTCCAAATTCCCGCCTAGGCAGTAGCATGAAACTTTGAGAAGTTGTTGATTACACTTCCACGATGGTAAAAGATAAAAACAAATATTTAAGTTATCACTTCCTGGGGGCCACGGGTCCAAATAAAGTTTGTTAGTTATATGAGCTTTATGAAAACTGAAAATCACTAATTCTCCTATTTCCAGTGTAGGTAAAATCATGAAAATTTCTATAGTTGTTCAGTAGACTTCCTTGATGGTAACAAGGGAAAAGGATATTTAAATTATTACTTACTGGGGCGTGGGGCCAAAAGGTAATTTTTTCCCTTCTTTTAAAAATTTATTCATCACTAATTTTCCAACTTTCCGTGTAGGTAGGAGCCTAAAACTTTGGTAAGTTGTTGAATAGCCTCTCTTTCATGGGACAGGGGGCCAAAAAACAATTATTACCCGTTTTATGGAGAATCGCTACTACTCCACTTTCACGTGTAGGTAGAAAAATTAAATTTTGGGAAGTTGTTGTGTTCACTCCCGCAATGGTAACATGCAATATATATAAATTTGGGGCCCCAAATTGTTTTTTATTACATAAAAACTGACTCATCACTATTTCTCCGATTTCCCATGTAAGTATAAGCCTGAAACTTTGCAAAGTTGTTGAGTAGCATATCGCAACGATAATTGGCATAACATTTTTTTAAAAATTCCCTCTCATGGGGGCCTGGGCGCAATAACGTTTTTTTCTTATATTTACTAGATTAAATATGCAAATCACTAATCCTCTTTTTTCCAAATAGATAGAAGCATGAAACTTATTGAGTACAATCCCGCGATAGTAGCAGTCGAAAAAATATTTAAATAATCACTTATTGTGGACAAGGGGCACAAATAAAGTAGTTTTTCTTCTTTTATTTGCTATACAAAAACTGAAAATCCCTCATTCTCTTATTTCCCGTGTAGGTAGAAGAATGAAACTTTAGGTAAACTGATAGTACACTCCCGCGCTGGTAACAGGCGAAAAAAATATTTAAATTGCCCAAATGTAGTTTTTCTTCACCTTATATTAGCTAAAAACAAATTTTTAAAAACTTTGGATACAGTGTAAATGTATTTTTTTTTTTTTTACAAAACTTTGCAGTTACATACTTCATGGCCTATATTGAAACTCGGTAGGGCATGAAGATTATATTTTTTCAATCTTTTGTAGCCGAGGGCCCCTAATCTCTTTTTCGTTAACGTTTAAGACGTTTTAACCAATCGATTTTAGTCGATTTTTGAAAACAAATTCCGACTAAGAAATATATTCATCATGGTCCGAATTGAAGTAAGCTGTTGTTTTAAACTATACACATTACACTGATAGGGCCTTCGACCCTCATTTTAGTTTTTTAAAAGACGTTTTAATTATTAATTGATTTTATTCATCCCTCGGACATTAAACTTTAGGAAGTTTCTGGGTATGCTACAGCGAAGGTTTCTGGCATTAAAAGTAAAAGCTTAAAAAAACACCTTTTGGGGCTGGGGCCCATATGCCATTTTTAACATTAGTTATAGAAAAGGTAATTTAAAAAGTGGCTACTGGGTAAATTGATAAGTTATTGACAAAGGTTTATTTTTAAAAATATAATAAAAATTTTAAAGGGTTAATGAACTTATAACGTCTGTCTTTTAGGGCCGGGACCTAAGATATTTTTTTCGTAAACATTTAAATCATTTTTACCTTTTGATTAAAAAAAAATATATAGACATGTATATCTGTCATGATCTAGATTGAAATCCTCAGACCTTATAAGATATGCACATCCTGCATCAATTTTGCATCAAACTCGGTATATAAGTACTTGAGAGCCTTTATTGAAATACTACAATGCAGTAAACTCATACTGTCCATTTCTGTGGGGACGGGGGCACCAAATGTCTTTTTTCGGGTAATGTTTAAGGATTTATCCCCCATTCAGTTTTATAAGATCTTAAGAAATAAGGACAAGATGGTTTAAGATAATATATTTAGTATATCCATCATGGTCCAGATTGAAAACAAAAGGTCTTTGATTTAGTGTTTACGGGTTCTCAAAGCTAACCGAAATCCTAATTTACCGCTGCAAAGCGCGGGTAATTAGCTAGGATATATATATATGTATCTTTCTCATAAAAGGGAAAGCCCTGACAGACTGACTGACTAACTGATTCATCACTATTCTCTATTTTTCCGTGTAGGTAGAACCATGAAACTTTAAGAAGTTTTTGGGTACCTTCTTAAGACGAAAATTGGCGAAAAAGAAATTTTAAAATCTCGCTCATGTGGGGCAAGAGGCCAAATTTTTTTTTCCCAATATAGGCTTTAATAAAAATAAAAAATCAACAATTTTCCTATTTCCCGTGTAGGTAAAATCATGAAACTTTGGAAATTTTTTATGTACGTGCTCTCAACGATAATTGGATGAAAAAAAATTAAACTACCCACTCATGGGGGCCGGGGCCCCAAAAATGTTTTTTTCCTCATATAAGCTATATAAAAATTGAAAATCACTAATTCTCCTATTTCCCGTGTAGGTAGGAGCATGAAACTTTGGATATTTTTGAGTACACACTCCCGACAAAAATTGGCAACAAAGAATGTTAAAATTACCTCTCATGGGGGACCGGGGGCCAAAATTTAGTTTTTCTTATATAAAAAACGGACTCATCACTAATTCCCAAAACCATTTTTCCTTATATGTGCTCTATTAAAAAATAAAATCACCAATTTTCCTATTTCCCGTGTAGGTAGGAGCATGAAACTTTGGAAAGTTGTTAAGTACGTGCTCTCGACAATAATTTGAGGAAAAAAAATTCCCACTATTGGGGACCGGGGTCCCCAAAACGTTTTTTTTTCCTTATATGAAAATTGAAAATAACTAATTCTCTTATTTCCCGTATAGGTAGAAGCATGAAACTTTTGAAAATGTTTGAGTACACGCTCCCAACGAAAATTGGAAAAAAAATGTTTTAAACTCTCTCTCATGGGGGGGCCGGGGGGCCCAAATATACTTTTTCCTCTATTCTAAACCAACTCATAACTAATTCTCCTATTTCCGTGTAGGTGGAGCATGAAATTTTGGGATGTTTTTGGGTACCCTCTCACGACAAAAATTGGCGAAAAATAATTTAAAAAATCTCGCTCATGTGGGACCGGGGGGCCTAAAACATTTTTTCCCCTTATTTTGGCTCAATAAAAATTGAAAATCACCAATTTTCCTATTTCCCGTGTATGTAGGAGCATGAAACTTTGGCAATGTTATGAGTACACGCTCCCGACGAAAATTTCAAAAAATAATGTATAAACTCCCTCTCATGGGGGGCGGTGGGCCCAAATATAGTTTTTCTAATATTAAAAACCGACTCATCACTAATTCTCCAATTTTTCGTATAGGTAGGAGCATTACATTGTGGGAAGTTGTTGAGTACCCTCTCACGACGAAAGTTGGTGTAAAAAATTTTTGAAATACACACTCATGGGTTCAGGGCCCCAAAACCGTTTTTTTTTCTTATATATGAGCTATATAAAAATTGAAAATCTGTAATAATTCTCTTATTTCCTGAATTTGTAAAGGCGTGCAACTTTGGGGGGGGGGGGGTTCTTAAATACACTTCCACGATGGTAGCAGGTGAAAACATATTTAAATTTACCTTAATGGGGGCCTGGGGTCCAAATATAGTTTTTAATGCACTCACTCACGCAATCATCACAAATTCTCAAATGGCCCGTGTAGGTAGGAGCATGAAAATATGGGAAGTCGTTGAATACCCTCTCGCCACGAAAAGGAAATTTAAAATTACAAATTATGTGGGGCTGTGGGCCCAAAAACTATTTCTCGCTATCTGTAAAAATTGAAAATCACTCTTTGTCCTTTGTGCCGAGTATGTAGAACTTTAAACGTTGGGAAGTTGTTAAGAACACTTCTTCGATGGTAACACGTGAATATATATTTAAACTATCACTTTCTGCATGCCAGAGGCCCCAGTGTAGTTTTTGTATTAAATGCGCTATTAAAAACTTAAAATTACTGCTTCTCTCATTTCCTGTGTATGTAAAGGAAAAAGCCTTCTGTAGTTGTTTAGTAACACCTAGCGATGGTAATAAGGAAAGTAATTAAATAAAATTTTAAATTTCCACTCTTTGGTGGCCGGGAGCCCAAAACCTTTTTCCCCCTGAAATGGGCTATGTAAAACTAAATCAACACTAATTTTCCAAGCTTCTGTGTAGATAGAAGCTTGAAACTTTGGGAAGTTGTTGAGTACACTCCCGTGATGGTAAGAGGCAAAAATATTAAATCCTTTCTCACTATGAGGACGATTGCCTAAATATAGTGTTTTTTTTCCTCATAATTAGCTATATAAAAAAGACGCATTTTTCAATAACTAAAATACTAATTTACCGCAGCAAAGCGCGGGTAAATTGCTAGTATATATATAAAGACGAAAGTTTGTTTGATTGTTTGTTACCAATACAATTCAAAACCGTTGGACCCAGGGTTGTGAAATTTAGCATGGAACCCCAATTTGACCCGGAAAAGGTCATAGGCTAAGTTTCTGCCCCTGGTGACCATTCCTTGGGTCAGGGGGGCATTATTTTGTTTATTTCCTTATATGACCTATATAAAAAATGAAAATGACTAATTCTCCCATTTCGCATGTAGGT
This sequence comes from Radix auricularia, assembly GCA_002072015.1. Taxonomy (NCBI): domain Eukaryota; kingdom Metazoa; phylum Mollusca; class Gastropoda; family Lymnaeidae; genus Radix; species Radix auricularia. Next base: position 295,202 of record MUZC01000219.1, read on the forward strand.
GAAAGCATATAATTTTGGGTAGGTGTTAAGTATACTTTTACGATGTAACAGGCGAAAACAATATTTAAATCACCACTTACTGGGAACCGGGGCCAAACTGTAGTTTTTGTTCTAAAATTAAAAACTGACTCATCACTAATTATACACCTCTCGTGTAGGTAGAAGCATGACACTTTGGTAAATTGTTGAATAGCATCTCGAAACGATTATTGGGGTTAACTTTTTTTTAGAAATCACACTCATGGGGCCCGGGGGCCAAAAAACTATGTTTTAATACTTAAAATCGCTACTTATTCACTTTCTCGTATAGCTAGAAACATGAAAATTTGGGAGTACACTCCCGCGATGGTAACAAGTAAAAAACATTTAAAGCATCACTCATTGGGGACCGGGGGCCCAAATGTATTTTCTCTTATATAAAAGCTGACTCAACACTAATTCTCTAATTCCCCGTTTAGGCAGAAGCATGAAACTTTATAAAGTTGTTGAATAGCCTATTGTAATAATTATTTGCAGAAAATATATTTAGATATCACACTCATGGGGGCCGGTGGCCTAAAAGCGTTTTTTACCTCAATAGGACTAAATAAAATATGAAAATCACTAATTATCATATTTCCCGCGTAGGCAGAAGCATGAAACTTTGGGAAGTTTTTGAGTTCACTTCAACGATGGTTAAAAAAAATGAATATAATATTTAAATTATCACTTTCTGTGGGCAGTGGGCCCAATTAAAGTTTTTTCCTTACATGAGTTTATTATAACTGAAAATCACTAATTCTCCTATTTCCCGTGTAGGTAAAAACATGAAAATTTGAGTAGTTGTTCAGGACACTTCCACTATTGTAACAAGTGAAAATAATATTTCAATTGTGACTTATTGGGGACCGGGGCCCAATCGTATTTTTCGAATATAAAAACTGACTCATCACTAATTCTCTGACTTCCCGTGTAGGTAGACGCATGAAATTTTGGGATGGTAGCAGGCCAACGTATCACTCCATTGCAGTGTTTTTTTTTACATTATATAAGCTAAATTACATATAAAAAAACTTTGGATACTGTGTAAATGTATTTCTAAAAAACTTGGATGATAAAACTTCATGGCCTATATTAAAATTCGTTATGTCATTAAAATTATATCTTTCAATCTTTTGTAGCCCTTGGCCCCTAATCTCTTTTTCGTTAACATTTAATACATTTTAACAATTCGATTACACTCGATTTTATAAAACAAATAAAAACTAACAAATATATTCATCATAATCCAAATTAAAATAACCTTTTGTTTTAAACTATAAATTTTACACTCATAGGGCCCCAACCCATATTTTAGTTTTTTAAAAAGAAGTTTTAATAGTAAAAACACCTTTTAGGGCTGGGGTCCCGTATGCCATTTTTACATTAGTTATATAAAAGGTAATTTGAAAAGTGTCTATTGAGTAAATGGATTAATTATTGACCAAATGTGCTTTGAAAATAATAAAATTTCCAATGGGGTAATGAACTTCTAACGTCTGTTCCAAGACGGTTTAGTTAATATATTTAGAATATCCATCATGATCCAGATTGAAATTTAAGGGGTTTTGAATTAGTGTTTACCGGTTCTAAACGCTAACTGAAATCATAAATTACCGCTGAAAGTGCGGGTAATTAGCTAGTATATATGTATATCTATATCTATAAGTCAGTTTTAATATTAATCTTCAGAACCAAACAACAAACCAGTCTTCAGTATCTTGCCAAGGTTATCCACTAATGTTACAGACTATGAATTTAATACAAGTTATTTGGTTTTGGAATTAAATCAAACAAGACCAACAGAACTACATTGTGAAATCATTGGATACAACAAAGATTTCAAGTTTACGATCCTACACGTGGACTTGGACCAAATTTAGAGTGCAACAAAACCAAATTATGCCATGGTTACATCAATGTCACTGATAAAAAAATGAATATAATAAATTACACATTTAATTGGTGAGTCTTGGCGTTCTGTGTCCATACCACTCTGTTCATCTTACTTCTTAGAAACATTAAATTTTAAAAACCACAATGCAAAAAATTTAAAAACCCTTTCATTTTTTTTGCCTTGGTTCTCTCGATTTCTATCACAATAATTCATGGTCATTACAGAAGATACAATGACAAATTTCAGTTGAAGGCAATAAAAAACATTTTATGATGATTTTAGGTTGCAGTTTAATTTAATCCAAGAGACTTGACTGCATCGCCCGATTTTATTTGATAATAAAATTTGTTCACTATCCAATACCTCCAGTATCCATAAAAATATTGAATATAACAATTTAGAATAATTGGATTATTTTCGTAAAGCTGCTTGAAGAGTCTTTCACCATTCTCCTCACCAGCCTCACCTCTTTTGAGATATCTTTTATCAAATATTTAAATAGCATTGTATTTGAAGAATAAAGAAATCGAATTTATATGAAATCCACAGGTTACCAACTGAAATATTTAATAAATACTTTAAAAACATCACTTTTGATGTCAGTATGTCCACTGGGCTACTATGGATACAACTTGAAGGTTTGTTGATATTCATACTGATAAAACTACAATCAAATCTCTCATTACGAGCAGCTCTCATAACGAGCAATTTTTCTATTTAAAAAAAGTTGCTCATTTAAAGAGTGACATTTCGCATAACGAGTGAAAATTCAATGGTAAGCCAGTACTTCCAACCCGATGGATTACTATTTGTAGTACTCGGTCTGTTAGTAAATTGTTTTCGCGTGTGATTAACATTTTCAACAAATTTGGTATTCAGGCTGTATTCGTAATTTTTTAATGTTCAAAGTGAAACAATCAGTGCTAAAATGTATTCGGAAAAAACAAATCACAAGAAGACAATAATAAGAGATTTAAAAAAAATATATGTTGAAATGAAATATAAAACTACTTGAAAACGAGAACAAGGCTAATCTAGCTTCCACTTACAATAGGCCAACATCAACGATTTGAACGATTAAGGAGATTGATGGTTGAAAGTAAGTTTTAAGAATGTCTACGAAACGGTTACGACTAGGGCTGTACCGGATTCAATATTTTAAAATCCGACCGGAGACATACTTGCCGGATTTATGAAGTGAGATTCGTCCGGATGCTGGAGCCGGATATACAAATAAATAACAAAGTATCATACTAAATACTTGACTTAGGCGAGTGGAGTAATTCGACTTGTCATTACTGCAGTTTAAATGGAACATTGTGCAAAATAATGTGCCATTTCGTCTCAAACGGGCAGTCCATAATTTGTGACAATGTGTGTTTTGAACGACTGTGACGTCACATTAAAGCACGCAACTTAAAATAAACATCATTATACTAAACTAAATCATAATTAACTAACATAAAGAGATGTGATAAATGCTCATTTTCAAATAAGAAATACAGCATTTATTGGGAGGGCAAACGTTATGACGATATTTTTGAGGGTAGGGGCTAACTTTTTGTGACGACCTGTGACGAGAGGGTAGGGGATCAGCAAAAATTACCTGACATAATTTGTGGACCACCCCATACACGTTCTAGCAAGCAGGTCGTTACTAAACAAAGGACTTAAAACCAAGCAATGTGTTTCGCGCCCTAATAGGACGTATTCTGATTTGGAATACCAAGGCAGACACTTATCAACGTACAACGGTATTCAAGTCCCACACACTCAGGAAAGTAAAGCACCTTTGAAATTTAAAATGACGTTTCTTTTATTTACGTCAGAGAGAAATACTAAACTGTACACAGTAGCGTTCTAGTTTAGCATGGAACGGATTATCTTATTTTACATTGTTTTGTGTGCGAAAAAAAAGTTTTGCATAAGGAGTGTTTCGCTTAACAAACAGTCTAGAACGCATTAAACTCGTTATGAGAGGTTCCACTTATGTATTTGCTTAATTATTTATTTTTTTTTTTTTGGGGGGGGGGGGCAGTGTTAATTAAACTACTGGCTTGAAGTAAATAACAATTTCTATACATGGCCTCCTAGTATTATATCAAATAGTAAACCTTTTTTTAAAATGTGCCATTTTATAATTAACTTAAACATTTCTTAGAAAAAGCAAAGAAAGAAACGGTCGTTAAAAAACAACAACCCATGTTTTTTTTTCAGATATTTTTTAATTTACTAAAATAGTTTTGAAATATTGTTTTAAAAAGTCATGTAGATATTTCCAAATTATTTATTTATTTTTATTTTTGAAGTCGCTTCGTAAAATCTGTTGTATACATTATAAATATGTTTATAAAATTGTTCCTGTGCATTTATAAGGATTTAGAGTATATAACATTAAATGTTATTTTGTGTGGATGTTTCTAACAAGTATTATGTGTATTGTGTTCACAGATTATAAAGAGATAACTATAGGGTGTAAAGATATCAACGATGGTATGACAATAGTTATGAAAAAATATATTTTAACAAAAGCAAATTTTTCACTGTCAATTTTAACATTTGTTAAAAACTTTCAATTATAAAAACACAGACACAAAATATTTTTACATTCTTGATGGTAGGATTTTTACAAAATAAAAAGATGTAATTAATTTACTTGTATCAGTCTATTACAATATTATTGTTTTGTCAAAAGCATTCTCATTAACTATACGTATGTCAAACATCAAACATTAGTAGACAGTAAGTTATAAGAGCTATAATATATATATATAAAAATCAAAGTATGTCTGTGTGTGTGTGTGTGTGTGTGTGTGTGCTTGTCCGTAGTAACTGACTAAACTATTCATCCGATCGTCATGAAAATTTTTAAGACTGTTGAGTACCCTCACGGAATGGTCACTGGCTACTTTTTTTTCTCAATCTAACACTAAAGGGGCGCCGGGGGCCCTAAATGTGAATTTTTGCTTATATGAGCTATATAAAAAATAATTTAATCGCTAACTACTTGCTTTATTGATTGATCTTAACCAAATTTTGCAATTAAAGTCTTGATAGCCATTATTAAAATACCATAGTGCACTAAATTCCAAATGGCAACTCCTTCGAGGCTGGGGGCCCAAAATACGTGTTTTCTTAAACGTTTACGATTTTTTTCACTATTCAATTATTAAAGGTCTTGACAAATAATGATAAATGCATCCATTATTATCCATCTTAAAATAAACAGTTGTTTTGAGCTTTATATCTTGCCCCGAATGGGCCCCTGGGGCCCTTAATGTCGTTTTTTTGCCTATATAAGCTATATAAAAATTAGTTTAAG
>MUZC01000219.1:309001-332699 GCA_002072015.1 Radix auricularia
ATATATATATAATTGGAATATCCCATGGTCAACCACAGTGTAATATTTCAATGAGAGAAATCCTAGCTAAAACTCCTCTTTTCGCCAGGAAGCCTTTTTATTCGCTGCTTTCTTACCCAATAATGGTTCACCAGCACTACAAGTCATCGTCTTCAAACAAATAACATTTCAATTAACATTAAGAACTTATAGCATCGAGCAAACTATTCTAAATACAAGTGTTTTGTTTCGTGTGCACTTGTGAATTTATTGAACTCGTTGTTACACATTCAATTCTTGTATTTGAGGAATTTATACCTATTAAGTTGATATGTATGAAACATTACTTTTTTTTTTTTTTTTTGAGACTAGGTTGTAGCAGGATAAGGCAACGTATACTTGGATAAATACAACAGCAGCCACTCTTACCTTAATTACCGTATATACTCCTCATATAGCCCGTTTGTTCATAAGCCGAGCCCCACTCTTTTGGAGAAGAATAGTATAAAAAACTGTATAAACGCTCGTAAGCGACCCCAAAAATAATAAGACAGCGTAAGCAAAATGGTACACATTTCTTTAAAATCGGTCATTTTTTGGGTAAATTGTGGGGAAAGAGCATACACTAAAATTGAAAGCAAAATGTTTAAATTAAATTATTGAAACATTCACAAAAATAAATAAATTGTATAAATAAAGTAAATGCAGGTGTATAACAATATTTCATAGCTACTGGTAGAGCAGTCGAATCTAATAGAATGTAGACAATGACCTCGATGATCTACAATAAAAACACCGATATTTAAGGTACATTCAGAAATATCCTATGACCCAATCGTAAGCCGACCACCCAAGTCCTTCCACTAGATTTTGTCAAAAAAGAAAGTTTTAGAACAAGTATAAAATCACAAACACAAACAAATACATACAGGGCACGAAATTGGACGCCTGAACAAACCAGGAAAGTAAACAAACTGTAAACATTTATAACTCGAATATAAGAGCAAGACTAAACAAAAAAAAATGATAAGAGAAGTATAGATCAGATAACAATGAAAAGCATTGACATTTTGAAAGATTATTACTTGGTGTTGCAGCACAGTTCTAATAGATCGTTAAACCAATAAATGTGAATACCCACTTTTAAGGTCTAATGGAATACTTATGCAACACCCTTTTTCTTATAAGGTATGAAAAACTAGGCACATATTCCAAACAATTTAAAAGACTAAACCTAATCTATGCATGCCAAACAATAGTTTTATAGAAGGAACAAAATACAGACGATTGCACAGATAGCACGTTACCTCTAATCGTCATTAAAATTAATAAGTAGAAAAGGAAAAAACAACTATAATAAACTTTCAGAGAATAAAAATACTCCTTTTTTAAAAAACAAATGGAAACTTTTTTAAGAACCAACTATAACAATCTTAATATTCTTTCAAGCATTAAACCTTTATTACTATAGTGTAAAGAGTGTACTGACACGGTGTAAATGTTTAATTCAGCATTTATCATTGCCCAGAAAGAGTACCCCGTACTCATTATTCTTTACCTTTAAAACTCTGTTTTCAATATTTTGTACTTACTTAAGTTCATATCTTTCAGGTCCAACAACACAGACAATGTAGACGAAATAGGAAAGACAATGCCACCAGTGGAGGAAACTGAGTACTCTCATCTTAGTAAATTTACTGATAATATAAACTTTGATAATGTTTACAACGTGTAGTTACTGTGGCGATAGAGAAAACCGTCGATGTCAGAGGCCAAAATTGTGTTCTATTAAAAAAAAAAAAAACCTCAGGGATTGTCGGAACACGTTACCACAGGAAACAATTTTACGATTCAATCTTTAGTTTGCTCTCTTTCTAATCTACTTAATAATATTTTTTTTTCTTTCAATGTAACGATTATGGGCGATTAGTGGATATTTTTAAAAGCGTACTTTTGCTTTTTAAAATTCATTAGCATATATCATCTACAACTTTTTTTTTACATCTCACTATGCTTCAGTGCACTTAATATATTTTACTTTTTAATAAAACAACAAAAAACTGAATCAATTAAAATTTCAAAGAGATGTTTTTATAGTGCTTCATAAAAATGGCAACAATCAGTTAAGCTTTAGTATCCCAAATAATTATTTTTTAAAAAAATGTCGTTGTTTTAAATGAATCTTCTTAGCTATGTGAAACATTCTTATCTATGTGTGAGAACGCAAAGATTAGGTACTGATGCTCATCTATGATGATAGTAAATTTATTTTAACTCTTTTATATAAACGTAAAGTTAAAAATGTTATTTGCATTGAAAACCTTTCCTTTTAATTAAAATTATTAGTGAAACTAAGTGCGTCTTTATATAATATTTTTAAACAATTTAATTATCTGCTTTATCCCACATTTCCTACTTTATGCGGTCAAGAATGAACTTTGTGTGGTTCAATAGTAAATCATTTTATACCATTAAATGTAATGCCTCTAAAGCATGTCTGGCTGATGGTAAAGATGAAGTGTATTTAGCTTAGCTTCTAAACAGCTTATAGATGGATTTAGACAAAGCGAATTCTCAATGTAAACAGAAGTTTACACCAAATAACTTCTGAAGTTAAAATTACTGTAATTTTTTTTTAATGTTTTAATTTTACATTAATTGGGTGAAGTAAAAATTTTAACATATGTTAGTTCTTAATTTTTGTAGTCGATATTAAATAGAATTTATAAAGAATTATTTTGTGTGGTGTTAGCAACAACAACTGAAATAACAAATTGCATCATTCAAAGAATATAAGTTTGCCTTAAACATACACATTTATGCATTGATTTTTCACTATCACAATAAAAGGAAAATAGCAGCAACTATCTTGTTAGGGCTTGTTCATATTTTAAATATTTTTAATTGTACATTAGCTCCATTATAAAGTATATTTTAAGATAGATCAGTAAACATTATTATTAAATCCCTTATATTAACTTGACCATCTTGTCTTGTAATCCCCGTCTTGTCGTGGGATCATAGTATTGTCGTGGGATCATAGTCCTGTCATGGAATCATTATCTTGTCATGGGATCACTGTGTTATCGTGGGATCATAGCATTGTTCTGGGATCACCGTTTTGTCGTGGAATCACCGTCTTGTCATGGGATCACCATGTTGTCGAGGGATCATAGTCTTGTTCTGGGATCACCGTCTTGTCGTGGGATCACCGTCTTGCCGTGCGATCACCGTCTTGTCGTGGGATCATAGTCTTGTCGTGGGATCATAGTTTGTCGTGGGATCACCGTCTTGTCGTGGGTTCACCATCTTGACGTGGGATCATAGTCTTGTCGTGGTATCATAATCTTGTCGTGGGATTACCGTCTTGGCATGGGATCACCGTCTTGTCGTGGGATCACCGTCTTGTCGTGGGATCACCGTCTTGTCGTGGGATCATAGTCTTGTCGTGGGATCACCGTCTTGTCATCGTCAGGCGGAAAAACAAAAGTAAAAAGTTACCCACGTTCTGTAATGCTATGGAAATAAATTTTGCACACATACTTGTGTCACCTAACAATGCATGGCATTTCATATAGATCGAATGTACGGTAATTAAATTAATGCATTTTTAGTTTATCTCTCTTCAACATGTTTAGTCGTCTGCTGTTGTTCACCTCAGCGTGTTGCTGAAAGTCAGTCTTGCCATCGATGATTATTCACGTTCAGTCTGTAAATGTTTGAACATAATCAAAACTTTTTGTTCTGTCTCGTATATAAGGATTAATAGTAAACAACTTTGTTTATACGGGTTGTTTCGTGAAATGGTAAGTAACAGAGATGTATCCTACAAATTTCTCTATTGAATACGTTTACATTTAGTCAAAAGTAGGGGTAAGATGGAATGAGAGCTTAAGTCACAAACTACACATTTTTAGATAATCAAGTTTTTAAAAATTATTTGTATATTTAATGAAAGCATTTTAATTTTTTAAAAAGAATTTTAGTTAATTTGACATAATTACAATTATATTTTCTTCAACTTTATGCAATTGATTGTTAAAAACTACATGTTAAATGTCCAATGTTAAGATATATTGAATAGTACAATAAATGACATTTAGCACTAAAGTCTTATTTTTGAGAAAATGGAAATTTAAAACGCGAGCACACTTTTCATCAAATGAAAATGATACAAATTTTGTTCTAATATCTCCCCTAACTGGCATCCAAAAAGTCTCACTCAGTGACCCATATGATTTTTGTCAGTCTGAATTGTGATTGCACCCAACGCTTTGTCATTGTATGAATTTCAAAGTAGGGCATAAGAAACAAGTTCTAGCATATAACCTAAAACTTTATTTAACTTCAATTAATATCCGTCTAGGTTAAAGTCCAATAAGGCAAAATTCTAGATATCATTTCCAGCATCCTGGTTGAGTGGTTTAGTTATAATAAATTGTTGTGACAGTAAGGCGGTCGTGACTCTTAGATGGTAACAAGTTACCCAAAGAGTCATATTTTAGACCTTCTTTTACACGTTATAGTCAGTAAACAACATAAAACTTTACAATTAAATTATTTTAAATGTGGTCACTCCTTGTATTACTAAATGACAGGTCAGAACTAAACAATTCCGTTTTTCCCTTTTTCACTCTTAACTAAAGAGATAGACTCCAGACAACAAGCAATTTGACTCATTACTCAAGCCTCTTATGTTACTCTGACACTCTAATAATAGCATTACTGACTTTATCTCCGTTGATTCATGTACACTATAAAAGCCAACACTCCTACAATTATTTTGATGAGTACATATTATAGAATTCCTTTCTAGAATAATGCGGTACATCAAGTAACAACAAATATAATAGACCAATTTCAAAAGATGGTAACAATAAACATAGAATGTAAAGAAACGCAATAAGTTTTTTTTAAATTTATTTATGGAACATATAACATATTTTATTTAACATAAGTCTTTAAAAGCAAATGTTAATTACACAGTTTCGACAGCATTCATTCCTAAAAACTTAAAATTAATTTTAATTTAATCTTATGTATAGAAGGAGTATCTGTAACACATAAGATAAGAAAATAATTAATGAAGTATCGTTGTTGGGTCATCTGTCTATTACATTACTATTGTTTTGACAAAAGCATTAAGATCTTGTTGTTTTTTTTTTAAAAGTGAACATAAATATGATTATAATGCATATAACCTGGTAGTGCATGGGCGCCGTGGCGCTAGCGGCGCCCATATTTTTTTCCAAAAGCCCAACTAACTTGTCCATTATTTTACAATTAACAATCCTCAAATGCACTTTTTACACCTTTCTTAGCTAAAACAATGATGTCAGATAATATTTTTACGGAGAAAATCTGTAATTTACAGTTATTCTGCGCACCTTCCGATGCACACCTTGTATTAAAATGTAAGATCAAATAATGATGTTACAGCGTTACAGATTATTATTTTATTGATATTAAACACATTTTTAGAATGTCGTAAGACGTGTATAGAATCAATTGTACACATAAAAAGGATACAACACAAAAAGGTCGTTATGGTTATAGAGTTCCTAAAATATGTTATTATCGACAGAAGTCTAAGCTTTCACAAATAAAAAATGAAAAATGGAAATCGTATTTAAATATAAAGATTTCGAGATATTTAAAGTAAGATGAATTTGAAATAACGCAAAAACATGTAAAATATAGTTATGTATTGCTCATGTTTCTAGCTTCTTTAAAAATATTGACCAATATTTCAGCCCTGGTAGAACAACAATAGCCTTATCTGATAATGTACCCACTATAACAATTTAGAAATCAGAATTTTTTTTTCTTCTGAAAATACTTGATTGTTTAAACGTTTTTAGTAAAATATTTTCATCACTCACAAAGCTACTCCGAGTAAATTTTCAATAAAGTTAGTTTGAACAAACATGTGCCAGTTGTGTAAAGTTAGGATAATGTAAATACAGTCTATAAACTCTTTCTAAAATTTAAAACCTCAGTAAGAAGTATTTCTGCTGCTTTAGGCATAGCTTGCAGGATGATATGTCTCTTATTCTTACTCTAGAGCCGTATTAATACAAAATATCACAAAACTGTTGCTTTTTGGTTTACAAGGGCTAGAGTAGGTGACACAATAGGACATTATATTTTGGCAAGAGTTATGGAAAAGGCAAATACAGAAAATTGGGGGCAAAGAGAATGTATTTAATTTTATTTTAATTTAACGTTCAAAACGCATGACATTTTTATTGTGCGAATAAATCAGATCGGTGAGGGTTTGGGGGGTGATATGTTTGGTTGAACTTTCTAAAGACACTTGAACGAGACTTGTAAAAGAGGAACATTATTTGCTTTACATTATTTGCTTTACATTATTTGCTTTACATTATTTGCTTTACATTATTTGCTTTACATTATTTGCTTTACATTATTTGCTCCAAAAGTTCATATCTGAGAACATACAAACAAAATCTGCCGTTGAATATTGATTGATGAGACGAGAAAATGGAATCTTGGTTCTTGCCAATGATGAATACTGATTTTATAAGAAGAATCATAAAATGAAATAGTATTGAGATTTGGCAAGTTTACTATTTCATGCATGAAAAAATATATAGACAAATATTTAACTCAATTTATTTCATACCAAATATAATTTCTTTTATAATAACAAATTTAAAGTAAATTAATGTTACGATTTCGAAACGAGCGGGTCAAACAGTCAGGGGTCATAATGTCGTAAGGCCTTAACGTCATGCAACCAAAATTTGTTGTCACCATGAGAGAGTCCTGCAATTAGCAACAAAAATTCGGCTTAGTGAACAAGAAATACAAATTTATAATGCATTTTGCCTCTAATAAATTTGTTCTATTTTTAATATTTATAAACAGCCTAAACTAAGAAAATGAACTTTTGCTAATTTAAAGCTGGGGATAGGCGAATGCTAGCTAGTAATTTATGTTGTATCTCTAATTGTAGTAATCGAAATCAAGTGGCGTGCCACTTGGATTAAAGAGAAACTGTTTCATGTACTAAGTTTTGGCTGTGGTTTGAAATTTAGAAATGCATATTTATTGTAAATATTAAATAATTTTGATAGTTTATAGTTGTTTAAATACAATTTTTACACAAAAGTGTTTCTTAAAATTTTATATACTTGTTCGTATTTTTAATTTATATGCAATGACCCTTTAAAAATTACAAATTTTTAATGTTATTTGTCATGGAATTTAATTGACATGTTAATTGGTTAAAAAATTAGAAATCATTTTTCTGCTAACTCAGTTTTCTTAACACAAAGCCATATTAAGCCCATATGCCTCGGTGCTTTAAGGTGCGGCACGAATTTGAAATATAATTTAATTACAAACTAATCCCTATAGATCTATATATAGATCTAATGCGCCTTAGCGGGTCCGTGGCTGGTCGCTTGATTTGTTTTTAAATTGAAAAGTTTGACGTAAAATAATAAACATCTAGGTATCGAGATTAAGTGAGCGTGTTGATTTAAAGTTTCTTTCTGTAAAATATTATATAATTATTAGAGCCATTGTTATAATTTGTGAAATGGGAACAATGCAAAGAGAATCAGATTTTTTAAATTATTTTTAAACTGATTTATTGTAATTTTTTTCTGTTAATAACCCGATTTATATGTGTGAATAATTAATAAGTTGGTTCGCGCGTACGTGTGTGTGTATGTGAATGTGTGTTTATATTTGTTTTGAACAAAATGTTTTGATACGGATTATTGTTGTATCTGCTATGTCATGCCTCTAACAAGACAATGCTATACAAGTTCTTCAATGGTAAATACGTTTTTTTAAAAATTATTATTTTCAGAAAGGAAAATGAAGGTTGAAAAGAGCCTACCTGGTCTTTCTTAGAATACATTTGATTTTGTTTAGTTATAATTTGCACTTGGTGAAGATTGGGCTGATTGGCAGTACATTTATTTTTAATAGCGGGGAGCCATTGTTTTCTTTTCAATGTTATTTTTCATTGGTAATGGCAGGCTCACTTACATCATAATAAACCTGGGTGAAACTAAAGCTTAGCAACTGTTAACATTCTTTTAAGCATAACTTAGGTAAAGTTTTTAGATTAAATTTAAAGTCCAATCTTTGTAATATAAATAAAGGAATGTATGAAAAACGATTTATTAAGGGCAGGCGACTTATCAAACGTAAATTTTAATATAAGTTTGTTTACACCTACGTATATTATATATACCTAGCATCGCCAGTGTGTTTCATCAGAAAAAAATTCTAAAAAACAACAATATGGCAAGCTAGAATAATTGTTAATAGCTTAGTCTATTTTATGCAGGCTGATTTCAACATTGAATAACATAAAATAAATTTATTATTATAATAAATCAAATGCAACAAAATTATGAGGATGAAGCAATTGTTCAAAATTCAAAGAAAAAAAAACACCTATTTTCTTTAATTTCACTAGTCTCTGCAAATTTGTGTTTCGTAACTGCTTTAAGAGAAAACACAGGAAATCATTGAACATGACTTAATTACTTTTTAATTATAGCGATCAATCTGAAATAATTGTTTTTATGGTTTTATCTAATGTTTCATGTGAAAATAAAATGAGTCCTTGCGCATTAGTTGGACGATTGCATTCATGGATCTTCACAATAGAAAATAAAAATTTGAAAATATTTTTTTAGGCATTTTATAGTTGTAGTCTATATTTTGTGAAGATTGTGGCTAATTGACGGCACATTTATTTCTATATAAAGGAGAACCTTGGTGACATTTTGAATGATGTGTTTCAAAAACATCACCAAAAAACTTTGTCGACTATATGGAAAATAATTTAAGGGCAGACGAATTATCAAACGTACATTTTAATATAATTTTGTATATACCTACGTATGTTATCGAATCTAGCATTACAACCTTGTTTTTACAGACTAAAAATATTAATTCCATAAAAATAAAATTATAAATAGAAAAATGCACATGAAAAATCATTTGATGCACTTAATTAGTAATAAGTGATAAAATGTTGTATAGATGTAAGCTTTATTTACCCTAATTACTTAAATATTACACTTGATTGTTTTGGATCGATTGTTCAGTAAACAGACATCATGTACTGAAGCAACGATCGGGGATTTTTAAAGCAGAAAATGGATTTTGTATAAGAGTTATATATATACTGGTGTAAGAGCGAAGTTAATAAGCGTATTAGTGGTTTTTATAAGGAGGCAAACTTTGAGAAAGGTAAGGTCAGGAGTAAATAATATCCCCAACCCTGGCTGGCAACAACAGCATTACTTAGCCACTGTTAATATATTTTTGCATAACTTAAGCTAAGCAAAATGGGTAAATTTTAAGCCCATTCCTTGCAATTCAGCGTGTGTCTTTTAAACCAATAAACACTATTCAACCACCACTCACATATATATATTATCTCTCTCAATAAAATTATATCCGAATTTTCCTGTAGTAAAGACATGCATAAACTGTAAAGAAGTTGATGTTGTGGATACTTTTTTCCTTGAACAAAAGTTATAATATAAAGCTATTAAGGGAAAAGAGATTATTAAAGTTACCCTTTAACAGACAGAAAACTACATTTTAGTAAAAATTAAATGAAAGTACTTGAAATTATATAAAATTTTAATTTATTTTCTTATTTTTATCCCACTTATAAAAACTTTATTTTAAAAAATATTTAAAAAAAAACAAAAAACAAAAAAAAAACCTTTATTTATTTGTTTTTAAACCCGACTCCCGGTACTAAAGAAAATTGAGTCACCTTTAACAAATTACTCTTCAAATAAAATAGAGAATTTATGGTAAAAAAAATATTACCAACTACTAGTGATTTTTGTAACTCTTGTAAAATAATTGAAATTACCTGTTAACAATTCCTTCTTGTAGTAGATGAAAAGATATAGACATTTTTAGTATTTGTTATTTAAAAGCAAAGGAAATTTACACACATTTATTTATAACAAATTGGGTGAAGAATGAAAGATAGGGTAAAATACTTTTTAAAAATACAACAGCAGCCTTCAATAATGCTCAGTTTTTATGTAAGTAACAAAAACATACACAGATAAACAAGGCGTGGAACTCGGAAAACAAACAATCAATAAATATGACCGATTACTCAGAAACATAATTGTCAATTCATACCAGATAGAAAAACCTACTAGAAACAGGGTTGTCTACACATACCAGATAGACCAACACACTAGAACAGGGTTGTCTACACATACCACATAGACCAACACACTAGAAACAGGGTTGTTTACACATACCAGGTAGACCAACACACAAGAAACAGAGTTATCTACACATACCAGGTAGACCAACACACTAGAAACATGGTTGTCTACACATACAAGGTAGACCAACACACTAGAAACAGGGTTGTCTACACATACCACGTAGACCTACACACTAGAAACATGACTGTCTACACATACCAGGTAGACCAACACACTAGAAACAGGGTTGTCTATGTTGCGTTCTGGGTTCTGGATTGCCCTTAAGACAGAACTATTGTCAATAATAATATGTTCTTTATTGTGGAAGTAATACACGTATAGATAATCCTTTACTACTACACGATCTGCATAAGTACAATGGAGTCAATACAGCCATCCAGTATCACCAATCACAGGCTTAAAGAGGCTCCGTTCGTCTCAATATTCGAGCCACCTCGATAACACGTAGGACCAACACTCTCTATCACCAAATCTTCCTCTCGTCCACCACACACTAGCCTCTGACGTACTGGACACACGCAAACTACACTATTTATAGCCCTTTAGTGAACTCTTAAAAGTCATGGCGTGACATTCAAATGTCCGTTTACTGAACACAGTTCACAACATTTTCACAACTCACAATAAACTCAGTTACAGTGATTCACATACCTTGATATATCTATCCCCCCTCTTCCGTTAGATTCTAGTAGAATCTCACAATCAAAAGAAGTCAGGGTATGGAATCACTAAACATTCATAACTCATGGCATTAATCAAATAAATCATGAAAAAATTGGCCTTAATACATGAAACAACATAATATACCTACATCATATTCATAATACCTTAATCTATTTCATCATGGAAAAAAATACTACTGCCGCTTTAAAGAAAGGAAGCAGTCCTCTACCCGAATTACATAGTTACATAGTTTAAAAAATAATTCATTTTAGCAGTAATAACAAACAAAATTTACACATGCGAGGTCTTAAATTGTTAGACATAAGTGATAATCAATTTTTATACCAATATACACCTACAATATACATATATCTATATATACAAGATCTAAGTTGAAAAAAAATTATATCTATACAAGATCTCAGGGAAAAAAAACAACCCAAGAACATATTTTTACCAATTACAAAATTACCAATCAGGCAAAAAAAAAATGCTGGTACTTGTCCACCTCCTGGGACCTTTTAAGGAGCAATCACTGCTTTAATAATAATTTCTTTACCGGGACTTGTGCTATTGAGATCTCCCGTCCCACTATAACCACAGTCCTATTGGGATATAAATACAGCCCACCGCTCCTGCCACACAGGAGCTTGGTTAATCGTATAACAAAAACTGCCCATCACTCCTGTTATACAGGACGTAGTAAATTATATCCCACCACAGCTTATCTCCCCTGCCATACAGGTCTGACTAAACCACTAGTACATGATCCTCATTATTGGCATAACCCACATTTTCATTGTGTAAATAATCAAAATCATCATAACATATCTACAACATGAATATTCAAGAGTACTATATTAACAGGTTACACATGTTGCTTTACTGACCTACTGGTTCCTCATATAAATTATTACGATATTTATTACAGGATTGCCTCCAGCATGAGGTAATCTTACAGGGATAACCACTTATCCAACTGTAATATTTCAGCATGATTGTACTTAACTCATTACAATCACTTATCTCGCAACCATGTGTATTCATAATAATACTGCCTATGGAGATAACAACTTATCTATCCATAACCACAGGTTATCTTTATCATAATAACCATCATATATACTCATAATGATCCGCAACAAAATTTTAAAAAAATCTTCATACACAATATTTTAACACATCATAATCTCATGGAACTGTCAACATTATCATTAATATATCATGAGCTCTCAAGGACCCACACGACCGTTCTATCTCTTTCGCTCTTCGTAACCCGACTGAAACGTAACCCTGTCCTTTTTCTCAGTCAAGGTCTTTTTATTCAGTCTCGCTGTCCAAGTCCAATGAAACCCGTGTTTGACATGCACTGACTTTGGAGGTCATAACCATGTCCTTTGTCTACCTTTATATCCTGGTCGCCGTAACTCGACCGAATTTTGCCTATTCACTGATCACAACTCACTGCCTACTTTACTCACTGCCGAGATAGAAAGTCTGCAATAATGTTATCTTCCCCTTTAATGTAGTCAATGTCAAAATTGTACTCTTGTAAAATCAGGGCCCATCTCGCAACCCGTGAATTTTCAAATTTAGTCGTATTTAGGTATTTTAACGCTTGGTGATCACACTGGAGCGTGAATTTTGCACCCATTAAATAGTATGATAAATTCTGAATTCCCCATACTATGGCCAAGCATTCCCTCTCAATTGTTGAATATCTCGTCTCCCTATCCATTAATTTACGACTGATATATTTAACTGGATGGAGTTTTTTTGTCTCTCTTCTTCATCAAACACGCCCTAATCCCGTCATCGACGCATCCGTGCGAACTATGAACTTATGTTCAATATTGGGGAGAATCAAAATAGGGTTATTTGTTAAATGGTTTTGGATTGTCTCCAATGCTTTTTGGCATTCGTCAGTCCAACATATATTATTCGGTCTACCTTTCTTTGTTAGGTCTGTCAATGGTGCTGTAAACGTTGAAAAATTAGGTATAAATTTATTATAGTAAGAGATAAGGCCAACTAGTCCTCTTACTTGTCTCTTATTTTTGGGACGTTCTATTTTCAACACTTTATTTATATTGATCAGATCCGGTTTTAAGAGACCTGCCCCAATTCTATGTCCCAGAAATTCGTTAGACTCTTTCCCTATCTCCATCTTAGATGGTTTAATTGTAAACCCAGTCTTTCTAAGGATTTCTAAAACCTCTCTAATAATTATTATATGTTTTTCCCAATCGTCTGTGTATATACAGATATCGTCAAAATAAGTAGCTACCTGTTTTTTTCCTTGGAATGACTTACTGACTATTCTATTAAACGTCGCTGGAGCGGTCGCCAACCCAAAAGGCATGAAATTGAAATGGTACAACCCATCAGGGCCTTGGAAAGCTGTGTATTCTTTGCTTTTCTCTTCAAGGGGTATTTGCCAGTACCCCTTTGTCAAGTCTAATTTCGTAAAATATTTGGTTTTACTCATGTGCTCCAGGAGTTTATCTTGGTTTGGTATAACCGCTGCTACTTTTTTTGTTATTGCGTTCAACTTCCGATAATCTACGCAAGACCGAATCGACCCATCTTTCTTTTTAATTAGTACTAAAGGGGAGCAATGCGGTGACCGTGATTCTTCTATTATTCCTAGTCCCAACATCATCTCTATTTCATCTTTTAGGTTTTGTACCATATGGACAGGTATTGGATACGGCCTTACGGTAATAGGTTTATGATCTAATAACACTATTTTATGCGTACCCGCCGATGCTTTCCCTGGAATATCTGAAATAATTTCTTTATATTCTTGCATCAACTCATCAATTTATTTTTTTTGCATTTCGGTAAGTTCGTTACTAATGTTGATGCCTGACTTATCTTTGATATTGATCACCGGAATGTTCTGCACGTCCTCACTATTTATAGGTTTTGTTTCTTCTTCGGTTATCACTGTGGCACTCGCACCATTCATGTTATGTTTACTTTTGTTTGCTAACGGTATTTCCGACTCTGTGTTATCACGGTTAGTTTCTACAAACTTTGAAATTCTATTAAGGTGATAAACTTTACGATGCCGTCACTTCTGAATTTCTACATTAAATTTCGATAATTTTTTCGTGACCGTGAATGGACCTTCTGAATACAGAGTGAGTTTATTTCCCTTTTTTGGTTTCAACTCAAGAACTTTGTCACCAATTTGGATATCTTTAACTATAGTCTTTTGGTCATATTATTTTTTATACGTATTCGTCCTTTCTTTTGCGACTGTTTGTGTTTTCATTATGCCTGACTTTATTCTGTTTTTAAGGTCAATTATATAGTCATAAATGGTTTTATCATTATCTGTCTTATTTTCATTCGTGAGTATGTTTCTTAAAATTAACATGGGTTCTCTACCCTTTCTACCGAACAGGAGTTCATATGGGGACATTGTTGTTGTCTCGTTTGGCACTTCTCGATAAGCAAAAGGAATTGCGGTAAAAATCTATCCCAATTATTGGGTTCCTCACATGCCACTTTTCTTAACATGCTTTTCAGGGTGCCATTCAGTCTTTCCACCATCCCGTTCGATTGCGGGTGGTAAATAGAAGAGTGACTGGATTTTATATTTAACAGTTCACACACTTGTTTGTACATATCAGAGGAGAATTGGGGCCCATTATCTGATAGGATCTCTTCAGGGAATCCCATTCTAGAAAATATTGTTAATAGAGCCTCATAAACGTCTTGTGTTGTTATATTTTTTAACGGAATAGCCTCAGGCCAACGCGTAGCCATATCTACCAATGTAAGAATATATCTATTCTTATTGTCACTTAGTTGTAATGGCCCTATAATGTCAACTGCCACTTTCTGAAAGGGTGTTCCAATCACTTCCATTTGACCTAATTATATGGGTTTTATGCTCCTTGGTGTACGTGCTTTTTGACAAATAGGACATGAGTTAATGAATTCTTTGATATCTCTGCTCATCTGTGGCCAGAAATACTGTGAAAAAACTCTTTATAATGGTTCTTCTGACCGACATGTGTCCAGCCAATGCTGTTGTATGCGCTGTTTCTAAGACTAATTGTTGGTATGGTTTTGGGATCACTACTTTTCTTTCTACTCGGTTATCTATAGTACACGTAAATTTTCTGTAAAGTATGTTATTATTTACTTCAAACGTTACTATCCCTTGCTTAGTGATTTCAACCGTCTGACTGTTAGCTTTTTTCCATAGTTTAGATAGCCCCTTATCTTTGGCCTGCTCCTCAGCTAAATTAATGTGTTCTAATATTTTAGGTATTGTTGTAATCGGAGTCTTCATTTTGGTTATCCCCCCTTTATCCCATTTCCTTTGGGCCCTGGTAACAACATTACCGTGATGGCATACTATGTCATCTTATGCTCTCACGTTTCCTAAAATCACGTCTGTCACGGGGTTATCAAAAAGCGCTGCCAGAAATTTCCCGCTGAGATAAGGTGTTTTTATGTCTACTATGGCAGTTTTGAAAGTTTTTATTGTACCATCAATCATTTTTACTGTAAACGTTTGGTCGGTATAGCTCTGTCTAGGTACTAAGCTCTTCCTACACCCTACAATTGTACACCCCGTGTCCCTAAGTAAAGAGGCTTCTTTCCCTAGCAACAGGCATTTTTCAACCTTTAATTTACCCGTCGATTTGTTAAAGAGGTCTTCCATACTTCCAACCCATTGTGTTTCTGGAGCCTGCCCCTCTTCTCGGTTTAGTCACCATTCACGGCTGTAATTATTCCTTTGATAATATAATTAGTTCCATATCCCCTTTTCTGCCTAAACTCTGGATAGCGATTCTCATTTTTCTGGTGACAATTGGCCATTAAGTGACCCCTCTTACCACATTTAAAGCACGGCCCCATTACTCGGCCCTCTGTGGAACGACTCCTAGCCTTTGTTCTATATTCTACCCTATGCACCGACACACCCCCTACCAGTGGCAGTGTATTATCTTTTCTGGTTAAGTTATTTTCCCCTGATGATTTAATGTGGTCTATTTGCGCCAGTACCTCTTCGCATGTGGGGGCATTATTTATTAATATGCATTTGACGGCCTCTCCCTTCAAATTTAATAATAATTTATTCCTACAAAAAAAATCTCTCAACCCCTCAAAAGTTCTCTCCGTCGTTGCACTTGCCACCCAATTGTCTAACGTTCTAACTAATTTTGAGTGAAAAGCTCTAAAATTGTCATTCTCAGGGACTAACTTGTTCCAATCTTCCTTATATTTCTCACCATTATATCCTGCATGGTGTAACAGTAGTCGCTTGACGGTCTCATAATCTTTTAATTTTGTCTTAACGTCTTCTGTCATTAGGAACGTTTGTAACTCCCCGGTGAGTCTTACTTGGAGCTCTATACTCCATTCACTTTTTGGCACTTTTGCCTGCGTCACTACATGTTCGAACGTTGTTACATACTCGTCCAGGTCTCGGGACCCATCATATTTTTGAAATTGTTTTAATATTTGTCGATGGTTTCTCGACTGACCTGTCATGTCCCGTTCCGTTACCCTTGACTTAATTTCTGACAACTTTAATTCATGTTCCCTCTCTTTCTGTCTTATTAATTCTTCACGTTCTCTCTGTTTGTTTACTTTTTCTTCTGCTTGAAACTCTGCCCATTGATCCCTCACATATTCATCCAATTTCTCTCCTCTAATTGCAAGTTTTTCACCTGCTTTCCTAAATAACTATAATTTTTCGTCCATGTTTACCCTTTTACTCTGACTTCTAGTTTCCATCTCTACTTCCTACTATTGTAATTAAACAAGGGGTTGGAGGAAAAAAGATATTTAAAACGCTCTCTATGTGACAATAGTCTCAAGTGAAACAATCATATAAAACAAAAAAAAATATTTGTACTTGCCTTCACTGCCACAACCGGTACACACACTTTCACATATATGAAAAATCACCACACAATTGTACATGAAATAAATCCGGAGGCAGATGTCTCTCTCAAGGACAAGACAGTCCCCGACAACACACTGGAAGCAACGAGGAGGCAGATGTCTCTCTCAAGGACAAGACAGTCCCCGACAACACACTGGCAGCAACGAGAAGGCAGATGTCTTTCTCAAGGGCAGGACGGTCATCGGCAACCACCGACAACACACTGGTCAGCAACGAGGCGGGTGCCTCTCTCGCAGACTTCGCCGACAACACTGTCTCATCTTATTGTCCTTAGATGCTTGACAAGAGTCTCCAGAAGTCCTCTGACGTAGCCCCCAATGTTGCGTTCTGGGTTCTGGATTGCACTTAAGACAGAACTATTGTCAATAATAATATGTTCTTTATTGTGGTAGTAAAAACAACTTATAGATAATCCTTCACTACTACACGATCTGCATAAGTACAATGGAGTCAATACAGCCATCCAGTATCACCCATCACAGGCTTAAAGAGGCTCCGTTCGTCACAATATTCGAGCCCCCTCGATAACACGTAGGACCAACACTCTCTATCACCACATCGTCCTCTCGTCCACCACACACTAGCCTCTGACGTACTGGACACACGCACACTACACTATTTATAGCCCTTGGGCGAACTCTTAAAAGTCTTGGCGTGACATTCAAATGTCCGTTTACTGAACACAGTTCACAACATTTTCACAACTCAAAAAAAACTCAGTGACAGTGATTCTCATACCTTGACAGTCTACACACACCAGGTAGACCAACACACTAGAAACAGGGTTGTCTACACATACCATATAGACTAACCCACTAGAAACAGGGTTGTCTACACATACCATATAGACCAACGCACTAGAAACAGGGTTGTCTACACATACCAGGTAGACCAACACACTAGAAACAGAGTTGTCTACACATACCAGGTAGACCAACACACTAGAAACAAGGTTGTCTACACATACCATATGGACTAACCCACTAGAAACAGTATTGTCTACACATACCATATAGACTAACCCACTAGAAACAGGGTTGTCTACACATACCAGGTAGACCAACACACTAGAAACAGAGTTGTCTACACATACCAGGTAGACCAACACAATAGAAACAGAGTTGTCTACACATTTCAGGTAGATCAACAATGTGGAAACCGTGTTGTCTACACATACCAGGTAGATCAACACACTAGAAACAGGGTTGTCTACACATACCAGGTAGACCAACACACTAGAAACAGGGTTGTCTACACATACCATATAGACTAACCTACTAGAAACAGTGTTGTCTACACATACCAGGAAGACCAACTTACTAGAAACAGTGTTGTCTACACATACCATATGGACTAACCCACTAGAAACAGGGTTGTCTACACATTAACAGGTAGACCAACACACTAGAAACAGGGTTGTCTACACATACCAGGTAGACTAACCCACTAGAAACAGGGTTGTCTACACATACCAGGTAGACTAACCCACTAGAAACAGAGTTGTCTACACATACCAGGTAGACTAACCCACTAGAAACAGTGTTGTCTACACATACCAGGTAGACTAACCCACTAGAAACAGGGTTGTCTACACATATCAGGTATACCAACACACTAGAAACAGGGTTGTCTACAAGTACCAGGTAGACTAACCCACTAGAAACAGGGTTGTCTACACATACCATATAGACTAACCTACTAGAAACAAGGTTGTCTACACATAACAAGTAGACCAACACACTAGAAACAGGGTTGTCTACACATACCAGGTAGACCAACACACTAGAAACAGGGTTGTCTACACATAACAGGTAGACCAACACACTAGAAACAGGGTTGTCTACACATACCATATATACTAACCTACTAGAAACAGGGTTGTCTACACATAACAGGTAGACCAACACACTAGAAACAGGGTTGTCTACACATACCAGGTAAACCAACACACTAGAAACAGGGTTGTCTACACATACCATATGGACTAACCCACTAGAAACTGTGTTGTCTACACATATCAGATAGAACTACACACTAAAGACAATTAAATCTCTCATAAACTATTCAAAGCTCTAAATCAGTTTTATGTAGAATGGCTCATGTAGCATATTATCTTCAAATCTCAGACAGTTTTATATATAGAATTCTCATGTAACATATTATCTTTAAATCCTTGAATAAAAATATCTAGAGAAAATAAATATCCGTCTAACCCTTCCAAATAATATTATTTCTCAATCAGTAAATTGTTAATAATTATTTTAAAAATGTAATCAATTTTTGGAAATCAAATAACTGTCTTGATAACTATCTTATAGATCACTTAACACATAAAAAAAAAATTAACTACTGGTTTTATAGTAAGACGTTTTTTTATAAGAAATATTATAATAAATTTTTAATTAAATCTATTATATGTTTTCATAGCATTTTTATAAAATACATTTTATTTAATCTTTAACAGAAACAAAACTATATGTGCAGGCTTCCCATCACTCATAGCATCCTTATCCCTTTTGTGTACTTGGTGTACTGACACGTTGCTCTAAAACACAATATGGCATTGACTTCCAAATGGCCTAAAATCTTTTGATGAGAAACGTTTTATACTTTATTTGCCATGTAATTTTATTTGATCTCCACACATATTAACAAATATATCCACGACTCTCAGTATGACAACCCACCACATTGCCCCAATAGTTAATATTAAAATTATTGGAAAAAAACCACGAAAACATCATAGTCTGTTAAAAAACCGGCATTAACTTAAAATAAATAAATAATTGTATCTGATACAATATATTAAATATATAAGAATTAATTACAGTTAAATCGATTTTTACAAGTAGTAATTTTATTTCTATCGCTCATCTGATTCTTCGCTCGCTATAAAAACTGATGAATACAATGGAAATGAGTTACATACATGTGGTGTCTAAGAAAAAATGTAAAATGGTGAAGACGCCAAGAACACATGTCTATCTCCGGTGTGCTGGGACCACCCAAGTTATACTACTGACACCTTCAACGCCAACAACACATGTCTCTCTTCAGTGTGCTGGGTCCACCCAAGTTATACCACTGACACCTTCTCTCTCTAGTGTGCTGGGTCCACCCAAGTTATACCACTGACACCTTCTCTCTCTAGTGTGCTGGGACCACCCAAGTTATACCACTGACACCTTCAACGCCAACAACACATGTCTCTCTCCGGTGTGCTGGGTCCACCCAAGTTATACCACTGACACATTCAACGCCAAACAAACCTGCAACCTCACAGTTGTCAACGGGTCAGTGTTCCTAATGGCCTGGAAACAGACAATAATAATACAATGTTTCTTGAAATGATTTATTTCCTTTTCATACAGTTTAAGAAAAACAAAATATTACCTTATCTTTTGTGTGAAATAAAACTCATGTATTCCCGCAATAATTCATCACAAAACTAATTACTATTGTTTTGATGGTGTACTAACACGTTGCTAACACTTTGAATCCCTCCATAATTCTACGCTCACAGGTAACCTATAAAAACACCCCTCAAACCTCACTATCTACATTTGAAGCTTTGGTTTCAATAATTCATTTTTATCAAACTTGATATATTCCAGCACTCACAATGCCACCAATGTGGTTGAAGTAGAAAGATCCAAACACCGGGGAAGGAATCTGATTATTTGCATCTTAATCAATTCTTGAATCAGAGGAATTCTGAGAACGTTTACATGTAGTGACTGTAGAACGTTTACAACATTTGGTTACTGTAGAACGTTTACAACATTTGGTGACTGTAGAACGTTTACAACATTTGGTGACTGTAGAACGTTTACATGTAGTGACTGTAGAACGTTTACAACATGTAGTGACTGTAGAAAGTTTACAACATGTAGTGACTGGAGAACGTTTACAACATGTAGTGACTGTAGAAAGTTTACAACGTGTAGTGACTGTAGAACGTTTACAACGTGTAGTGACTGGAGAACGTTTACAAAAAGTAGTGACTGAAGAACGTTTACAACATGTAGTGACTGGAGAACGTTTACAACATGAAGTGACTGTAGAAAGTTTACAACATGTAGTGACTGTAGAACATTTACATGTAGTGACTGATAGAACATATACAACATGTAGTGACTGGAGAACGTTTACAACATGTAGTGACTGTAGAACGTTTACAACATGTAGTGACTGTAGAACGTTTACAACATGTAGTGACTGGAGAACGTTTACAACATGTAGTGACTGGAGAACGTTTACAAAAAGTAGTGACTGGAGAACTTTTACAACATGTAGTGACTGGAAAACGTTTACAACATGTAGTGACTGGAGAACGTTTACAACATGTAGTGACTGGAGAACGTTTATAACATGTAGTGACTGGAGAACGTTTACAACATGTAGTGACTGGAGAACGTTTACAACATGTAGTGACTGGAGAACGTTTACAACATAAAGTGACTGGAGAACGTTTACAACATGTAGTGACTGGAGAACGTTTACATGTAGTGACTGTAGAACGTTTACAACATGTAGTGACGACTGTAGAACGTTTACAACATGAAGTGACTGGAGAACGTTTACAACATGTAGTGACTGTAGAACGTTTACAACATGAAGTGACTGTAGAACGTTTACAACATGTAGTCACTGGAGAACGTTTACAGCATGTAGTCACTGTAGAAAGTTTACAACATGTAGTCACTGTAGAACGTTTACAACATGTAGTGACTGGAGAACGTTTACAACATGTAGTGACTGTAGAACGTTTACATGTAGTGACTGTAGAACGTTTACAACATGAAGTGACTGTAGAACGTTTACAACATGTAGTGACTGTAGGACGTTTACATGAAGTGAATGTAGAACGTTTACAACATGTAGTGACTGGAGAACGTTTACAACATGTAGTGACTGTAGAAAGTTTACAACGTGTAGTGACTGTAGAAAGTTTACAACATGTAGTGACTGTAGAACGTTTACATGTAGTGACTGATAGAACATTTACAACATGTAGTGACTGGAGAACGTTTAGAACATGTAGTGACTGTAGAACGTTTACAACATTTGGTGACTGTAGAACGTTTACAACATTTGGTGACTATAGAACGTTTACAACATGTAGTGACTGTAGAACGTTTACAACATATAGTGACTGGAGAACGTTTACAACATGTAGTGACTGTAGAACGTTTACAACATGTAGTGACTGTAGGACGTTTACATGTAGTGACTGTAGAACGTTTACAACATGTAGTGTCTGGAGAACGTTTACAACATGTAGTGATTGGAGAACGTTTACAACATGTAGTGACTGTAGAACGTTTACAACATGTAGTGACTGGAGAACGTTTACAACATGTAGTGACTGTAGGACGTTTACAACATGTAGTGACTGTAGAACGTTTACAACATGAAGTGACTGTAGAACGTTTACAACATGTAGTCACTGGAGAACGTTTACATCATGTAGTGACTGTAGAAAGTTTACAACATGTAGTCACTGTAGAACGTTTACAACATGTAGTGACTGGAGAATGTTTACAACATGTAGTGACTGGAGAACGTTTACAACATGTAGTGACTGTAGAACGTTTACAACATGTAGTGACTGGAGAACGTTTACAACGTGTAGTGACTGTAGAACGTTTACAACATGTAGTGACTGGAGAACGTTTACATGTAGTGACTGGAGAATGTTTACATCATGTAGTGACTGTAGAACGTTTACAACATGTAGTGACTGTAGAACGTTTACAACATGTAGTGACTGTAGGACGTTTACAACATGTAGTGACTGTAGAATGTTTACAACGTGTAGTGACTGTAGGACGTTTAGAACATGTAGTGACTGTAGGACGTTTACAACATGTAGTGACTGTAGAACGTTTACAACATGTAGTGACTGTAGAACGTTTAGAACGTGTAGTGACTGTAGGACGTTTACAACATGAAGTGACTGTAGAACGTTTACAACGTGTAGTGACTGTAGAACGTTTACAACATGAAGTGACTGTCACGGTTAGATGTTATGGTGTGAGAATGACTGAGCGAAAATGTAGGGTGAATGATAAAACAAAGCGTGAAAACCCGTGGACTTGAATACTCGCTCACCGGGTGTTCACAGGGGAGTGTGTAAAGATGTCAGGTGAGAGTGTCAATGAGGGAACAGTGTGTATTAAGCAGGCAGAGGGACGAGTGTTGAGCGTGGACCAGGACAGTCCTGTTTTATCGATATGTTGAGAGAGAGACAAACACAGTGAATGTATTCTATGATAGCTGCTACACTGTATTGCTATGGATATAGATATGTCAATATATACTGTAAATAAACGTCATTTTCTCTGTTGAGTCAAGTCTCGTGAATACTTTTACCACACTACTGTACGCCTGATGTTATATCTGTGGTCAAAACGGGTGGACCTAAAAATCCCCCTAGACAGCGAGTCCGCCACAGTGGGGGCCCCGTCAAACTTGTTGAGCTGTTTGTAGCCACATCTTCGTGGCTTGAGACCACTGCCAGTCAGACATCGAGAACCAGGCAACCAGAACCAGACAACCAGAACCAGACTACGAGAACCAGACAACNACGTTTACAACATGTAGTGACTGTAGGACGTTTACAACATGTAGTGACTGTTGGACGTTTACAACGTGTAGTGACTGTAGAACATTTACAACATGTAGTGACTGTAGGACGTTTACATGTAGTGACTGTAGAACGTTTACAACATGTAGTGACTGTAGGACGTTTACAACAGGTAGTGACTGTAGGACGTTTACATGTAGTGACTGTAGGACGTTTACAACATGTAGTGACTGTAGGACGTTTACAACATGTAGTGACTGTAGAACGTTTACA
>MUZC01000219.1:340030-350244 GCA_002072015.1 Radix auricularia
ACGTTTACAACATGTAGTGACTGTAGGACGTTTACATGTAGTGACTGTAGGACGTTTACAACGTGTGTTGACTATGGTAGTAGAGAAGACCATTGATTACGTCAGGGGACTAAATCGGGGATTGTTACAGTACTATATGGCGGCAAAAACTTTAACGATTAATTTGTTGCCTCGTTATCTTTCCTAAACTGATTAAAATATTTATTTTGTACTTAACAGCAATAATTTGTTTAGCGGATATTTTTTAAAGCCTATTTTCTTTTTAAAAAATCATAAATATATATTAATCATCTTTAATTTAAATACTTCAACATGCTTCAGTGAACTTATTATTTCTTATTATGCTTTAAAAACAAATTATCAGTTAAAATAATAGTTCCTAAAATTAAGATGCTAATTAATTATAACAAATACATGCTTACTATGTATTTTTTCCCTTATGAATGTACACCTTGTATAAACTTCTAATATTTATAAATATTCAGAACTAAGAACATGAACATTTGCTACTAAAGAAGTGGGATAAAGCAATGCCAACAAATAAATGCAATGGTATGTCCAATTTTAGATATCGAAATCAAGTGGCATGCCACTTGAATAAAATAGAATATCATTCTATTTTGAAGAAAGGAGCCAACTACCTGTTTTATGTAAAACAATTAAACATACATTAATATTATAATCATTAAATGAATTTCATAGCTTTAGCATTGTGAAAGTAAAACGATTTTTAAAGATACTTTATTCTTCGATTAAGATATATATGCTAGTCATTTTAATTTAAATGTAAGGAATTTTTAGAAAACACAAGTTATTAATGGCATGTCCTATACAATATATTTGACTTATTGATGCATGAAAAATAAGCGTTATTCTCTGATCAACTAAGATTTTACAACACAATGCCATGTAAAGTACATGCGCTTGTGTGTTTTATAGTACTCCAGGAAGTTTAAATACAACTGCAATGCACGCCTTATATTATTAGATTCTTTTTTTTTTTTTTTTTTTTTTAAACTATCAATAATTTTCTTCATAATTTAAAAATTTCTTCTTTTTTAGATTTAAAGTAGAAATTTATTAAACTTGTATTTTTATGAATTGTTATTGAAATATTTCAGTATTGTATCTTAAAAATGTCTCTTATAATATATGATCATATTTTCAAGAACTCTGATAAAATAACATTTGTGAGATCTACGCTAGCAAAAATAAACTTCAAAAGTGGATTAAATTTACTTTAAATACAATAATGAATAACGCGAATCTCTTCTTTACAATAGTTTAAAAAATACAAACAGCCTTATGGCCTCGCATAAACCAATATGTTAAGCTCCCATTTTTCTTTGCACTAGTTGTTTAACTTTAATTTAATGTTGCCGTAAGCTTCTAAAAATATTGAATATTTTCTTTCATTATAGGAGATATAATCCTATTAAAATGTTCCTAAAAAAAAAAAAAAAACAAAAAAAAAACAAACAAACAAACAAATATTAATATATGTATATTTCCGCAGATTTGTTTTTCATTCACGAATTGATTCTTTGTAAAATTTAAAAAAAAATCACAAAAACGTTGAACCTTTAAAAACTATTTGTATATACATGTAGTTACTCCTATGACATGGTATACTAATCTATAAAATTACCTTTAGTACTGTGTCCAAAAAAGTCCGTCTCGGTGATCAAATGCGATCCACGTAAATAATGTAACTCCCCCACGGATCGATGTTAGATGATTATTTGACTTGGTGATTGTTTTGTAACAATGAAATCATATTTGAAAGAAAATAAGAAGTTATTTGTTACGATTACGGCAATAAAAGATGAAATATTATTGCTTACAAACACAAGTTGTGCAATATCGACAGCTAATGATATCATTTCCTATTATGTGTACCAATGTTGTTTACTTTCAATGGTAATGAATGGAGCATTATGTTTTGTGTTTACCCGATTAAAAAGGAAATGCATGTGGCTTCGTTGTTCTGATATTAAAAGACAGATTTCAGTTTAATTTTTAACACAACTTTCCGGCTTTATTTTAGGATTTTCTATTTATATACAAATAAGTAGATCTATATAACTATCAACTTTATTCTTTAATTTTTCCATTATTAATCCAGCTTTATTAATTGATTATAATGAATTACACATTTCCTCTGTGTAGCAAGCTGGGAGATTGGTTCAAGACCACTGTTGGTGTCAGACAAGAGTGTTTACTCTCCCCCATCCTCTTCAACCTCAACCTCTTCCTAGAACGAATTATGACAGATGTGCTAGAAAACCATGTCGGAACGGTCATTATCGGAGGAAGGATTATAACTAGCTTACGCTTCGCCGATGACATAGACGGCCTAGCTGGCAGCGAGGACGAACTAAAATAATTCCTTGCAAAGCTAGAGAAGACGTCAAAGGCCTATGGCATGGAAACCAATGCAGAGAAGACCAAGGTCATGGCAAATAAGAAATTCACAAGTGAAATACGGATAAACGGTCAAAAACTCGAGGAGGTCCCTACCTTTAAATATCTAGGGGCTATAATATCCGATGAAGGCTCAAAGCCAGAAATTCTTGCCAGAACGGCCCAAACAACTGCAGCATTAAGCAAACTTAAACACATCTGGCAAAGCAAGGAGCTCTCCCTGAGATCAAAGATTCAATTAATGCGCTCTCTGGCGATGTCAGTCTTCCTGTATGGTTGTGTGGCTTGGACGCTCACCGCAGACCTCCAAAAAAGAATTAATGCGCTTGAGATGAGATATTTTCGAACAGTATTAAACATCTCCTACACGGCGCACATCACGAACGAAGCGGTCCAAGACAAAATAAGTGCTGTCATTGGCCCATACGAGGACCTTCTCACCTCAATTAAAAAGAGGAAACTACGATGGTACGGACACGTGACAAGATCTGGAGGTCTCTCAAAGACGATATTGCAAGGCACAGTCCAGGGAAGAAGGAAAAGAGGCAGACCAAGGAAGAGTTGGGAGGACAGTATCAAAGAGTGGACCGGCCTTTCATTTAGCGATTCCCAGAAGGCAGCTCAGAACCGTGACACATGGCATGAGATAGTGCGTAGCTCAAAATGGTGCCCCAACGACCCAGCGTCGGGTTAAGGGACAGCTCAGTTCAGTTCAGTAGATCATAACCAATTTGCCCTTCAAAATCCTGTCAAAGTCTTAGAGTCTTAATTAGTGAATATTCTCCATTTGGCCCCCACATATTTTACTTATTTGAGCACGACCCTCTTTGCTTAACAGTTTGTCCACCTCGGCTTTCGTATGATAATAACATTGATCTCTTATTGGTCAAGTTAAAGGATAGTACTTTTTTGATAGATTATATGGTTATCATTTTAATACATTAACTATAACATATTATTTTAACTTTTTTTATTTATGGGCTACGATAACAGACAAAGAAGATATAATCTTTCTATCATTAGTGAACCAAAAGACAGTGGAGATAGAAGCAATGTTCTTTTTAAGCTGTGGGGATGTGTTGCGCAGCCGATTTGGTACAATATTGCACAAAATGGATGCTGTGCAACTTCGAACATGAGTTTTTAAAAATTTACCACGGTATTTGTAAGCAAAGTTATATGTTATCACAGTCAGGAAATGTAAGCAAGCATTTATTTTGTTTAAAATAAAAGAAATTGAGACGATCGCATTTATATTGTGTAATTTTTAAGACATTTAGGCAACCTAATATATATTTTGTTACATCTAAGAAATTTAATCAACAATACGTTTTGTAACATCCAAGAACGCGCAAACCAACTTAATAATGATTAAGACAAACAAATAACAATAAATCGCTTACAAAATAAATGTTTAAAAAAAAAATTCTTTTTGTATTGTTCCCATTTCACAAATTAAAATAATAGCTCTAGCAATGAAGTCTCATTATATTACATTTTACGGAAAGAAACTTTAATACAACAAGCTCAGTTAATCTCGACACAAAAATATGTATAATTTTACGTCTAAAGTTTCAATTTTTTTTAGCAAATAGCCGCGGAGGCACTAAGGCGCAATATATCAAAAGATCTATTCTACATAAGGATTAGATTGTCATTTAAATTGTATATCAACTTCAAGCCGCACCTTAAAGCACCGAGACCTACGGTCAAATGCACACTTACTCGAGTTTTAAATCATGATAAATTGTTGGCTTTCCTAATTTCCTCATGCAACCAATTCCATGCCCGAAATCGGAAATGGAAGAAAGAAAACTAGTAAATTTTTATGTGTTCGTTCTTGCAGAGAGAATTAGAAAGGAGTTTTTATTCTTATGTCTATCTGGGGGTTGTATAAAGTTCTCTCTGTGTTGTTTAATTCTAAATTAAAATTAATTGCTTTATTTATAATTACTAATTTACTCTTGGTTCCTGTATCTTCTAGTGTTTCAAGGTTTTATGATTTACTCTAATGGTGTTACTCTAGTCAGTTTTGCATATTCTCCAAAAATAAATCATGCAGCTATTTTTTGAATTTGTTCTAGTTTATCAATGTTTTCTTTGGTGGGTGGGTCCCATACAGAAGATGCATATTGTGGGGAAATTAGGGCGGGTAGGGCGCTGCGTATGTTTGGCCTTTGAGTTGCCGCGGGCGAGTCCAGGTGGCCAGAGCCGCTAGTCCAGGACTACCGGGTGTGGCCGGATGTGCGAACTGTGACGTTTAGTTGTTACCTCGCTTGAATTGGGAATCAAATGACATAGGAAGGACGAACGGGGCTTTGTAGACAGGAGCCGACAAGGAAAGGGGGGATTACTGACCATGACAGGGTACACCCACCTACCCCCGTCTTACCTAAGGGGAGGTACAATTTGATTGACGGTTGACTCGATGGGTTGCCTCCATCGTTGTTAATCTGTCTATCGGGAACAGATCATACTGGTAGGTGACTTGGCGAACAAACTACATTTTGTTTTCTGCTACATCCTCTGTGTTACGATCTCTTAGGACGCGTTGCAAGATTCTATCCCACCGCTTGCCACCATTTTGTGAAGATCCGTTGGTTGTTCTATTGGTTATCTTTCCTGTTCTACTCTCACTGTTATTCTGCTCTTCACACACTTTGTTAATTACTCTTTAAACACTAAACACCAAGGCAGAATGTACACTTCATTAGTTTTAATCTCTTAACTTCAGTACATTCATTCTTCGTGCATCTCTCTACATATTCGTCTCACTCTCTCTATCCGTGTGTGTTCAGTCAGTCTCAGTCCGAGCGTTAGTCCATTCCAGGCTCCGCCCCCAGACTTTCCTGTACGAAAGTCAACCGTCAATCAAATTGTACCTCCCCTTAGGTAAGACGGGGGTAGGTGGTTGTACCCTGTCATGGTCAGTAATCCCCCCCTTTCCTTGTCGGCTCCTGTCTACAAAGCCCCGTTCGTCCTTCCTATGTCATTTGATTCCCAATTCAAGCGAGGTAACAACTAAACGTCACAGTTCGCACATCCGGCCACACCCGGTAGTCCTGGACTAGCGGCTCTGGCCACCTGGACTCGCCCGCGGCAACTCAAAGGCCAAACATACGCAGCGCCCTACCCGCCCTAATTTCCCCACAATATGATAGTATAGGTCTCACCAGGGTGAGGTGGCAATTTGGTTTATATCTTTATTACTTTTGTAAACTTAATTTTTTTAAATTTAAATTTTATTATTATTTTTAAAAAAAAACCTAAGGGTTTCTTTTTTAATAATTTTTTTAAAATTGGCATGGGTATTCCTTGATTGGTTCTCATTTATTATGACTCCTAAGTATTTTGCATCTTTAGTTTGGGTTAGTTTTTTTTTCATAAATGAAATATTTAGAATTTATTTGTTTCTTTTTCTTCGTTACTTTTAGCAATTGACACTTTTCTGTTTGATCCAGTGATGTAAGGGACCTAAGAATCCAAAGTATTTAAATTGTTTGAATAAACTAAAGTGGTGAACTTTGTCATAAGCATTTGAGAAGTCGAACAATATAATTCTCTTAGCCTTTTAATAGTTCATTTATTAAACCTATTAATTGTGTTTCACATGACCTACTTTTTTAAAAGCGGTGTTGATATGGCCATAGGGCATTGTATATGTCATGATGGATAATTATTCTACTATATATTATGTGTTATGTTATTTTACAGGTGATACTAGTAATTGAAACAGGTTTGCAGTTGCCGGGGTCTGATTAATCAGCTTTCTTAACAAGCGGATTTACGTTGGCTAATTTCCAATCTTGGAACACTTTACCTTGGCTTAGAGAGGCTTAAAAAAGAAGTACAAGGGCTTAGGACAGTTCATTGCTTAATTCTTTTAGTAACCTGGCAGGCAATTCATGTGGGCCAGTAGCTTTTTTCATTTTAAAGTTTGTTTAGGGGTGAATGTGTAACTATCTTATCTAAAGTTTTGTTAACTATTTCTTACATTTAAAAAAAAATTATTACAATTTCTTTGTCGCCTGAAGGAGAAAATGATGATGCAAAATATGTGTTAAGGATATAGGCTTTAGTCTCATCATTATAATTTTTATTGATGGTCCGTTTAATTGTGGCTATACCGGTAGGCTCCATTTTTTTTATATTTGATAAAGGACCATACGTTTTTATTGTTATCTTTAGTAAATTCATTGTTTATATATTCGTTTTGGATTTTTTATTTTTAAGGATTTTTGTGTTTGTATTCCTTTTAAATTGGCAGCTGTAAAGTTCTCTTTGTTGCATATCTTTTTTAAATTTCGAATTAAACCAGCATTTATTAATTCTATTTGAGGTTTGTTTTATTGGAACATTCGTCTCATCCATTATAGTTTTTAGATTTACTTTTATATCCTTATATATTCCTTCGACGGGGCTATCTGTGCTGAAAGCGTGTTCACTTTATCCTATTTATGTATAAAGTTATTACATTCACGAGGGGAAAAATGCATTATAAATATGTTTTTTGTTCGCTAAGTTGAATATTTTTTGCTAATTGTAGGAGTCTCTCATGGTGACAACAAATTTTGGTTGCGTGACGTGATTTCAAATTCATCTTTACTTAAACTTTTTGACATCTCGAACTGTTAAAATTTAAATACCATTTCCAATTTTCATTTTCTATTTGTGAAATTGATTAAACTTCTGCCGATAAATAAAGTACTTTAGGAACTCTATATCTTTAACGACCTTTTTTTAATGTATCCGTTTTATGCTACAATTGATTGTATACACGTCTTACGACTTTCTAAAAATGTATTTAATATAAATAAAACAATAGTTCAAGTCATTGGATGTGTAATGCTGCGTTGTTTAATCTTATATTTTAATATAAGGTGTGCATCGGGTTTGGGGGTGGGGGGGGTTCACAAACTGTATAGCACCAAAAAATATTGTCTGAAGTCATTGTTTTAGCTCATATATTAATTTTGGAAAAGCGAAAGATGTGAAAAAAAAGTGGTTTGAGGATTGTTAATTATAAAATAAAGCATAAGTATTTTTGGATTTTGGAAAAGGTTGTCGCCGTAACCACCCTAAAACATGTGTGCCATAAGCGCCATCGGACCCATGCACAACCTTGTAATATGCATTATAATCAAGGAGTGACCACATTTAAAATAATTGTGAAGTTTTATGTTGTTTGCTGACTATCCTGTGTAAAGAAATATCTAAAATATGACTCTTTGGGCAACTGGTTACCAATCTAAGAGTCACGACCCCCATACTGTCATGACTCATTATTATAACTAAACGACTCTACAAGGATGCTTAAAATAATATTAAGAAGTTATCCTTATGGGAGTTAAAATAAAGACATATATTAATATTGTTAAATAAAGTTTTAGGTTCCGTATAGACCTTTTCTTCTGCACTACTTCATAAAAGGACAAAGAGTTGGGTGCAATCACAATTCAGACTGACGAAGTTCATAAGGGTCACTGAGTGACCTTTGTACTTTCTGGTAGCCAGTTAGGATAGATATTAGAAAATATTTTTTTCAATGTAATTTGATGAATAATAGAATCGCGTGTGAAATTTCATTTTCTCAAATAGTGCTAAATGTTTTTAAATCATTTGTTTGTCAAGTTCAATCTATCTTAACATTCGACATTTAACAATCTACTGCATAATTTAGACGAAAATATTATGTAATCAGACTAAAAATTAATATGCTATCATCAAATATACTTATAATAAATAAAAAAAAACCTTGATATCTCAAAATACGTAATTTGTGACTTGGATGCTTTTAGAACTAAGCTGTTATTATAACTCTATTTTATGGCTCAATTCAAACATGTTCAATATGACAATTTGTAATATATATCTCTGTCATCAACAGTCTAATAATCATTTTCACTGATTCGTTTTAAAATATACTCTTTAATGAAACTATTTACACGAAACAAGATTTTTTCAGTGATGAAGACGCACAAAATAAGATTGTTGTTGCTATTTCCCTTTTATAGTATTGTTAAATAACTATTTCATAAATGTGTAAGTTTAATGCAAACATATATCCTTTAAATGCTGCTTTTTGTTATTTCAGTTGTTGTTGCTAACTCCACACAAAATCATTTTTGTTAAATCCTATTTTATATCGAATACAAAAGTTTAAAAATAAATTAAAAATCGCAGGATTTCTGCTTTGCCCATTGAATGAAAAATCTAAACACTGAACTGTTTATCACTAGACAAAATTACAGTAAAGTTAGCTCCAGAACTTATTTGATGTAAAGTATTTACCTTTAAATCACTATTATCATTACGTGCATCAGCTCTCTTCCTGGTTACCAACATTTTAACAGTTATTAAAGTGATTTAAAAAATCTTTTTTGTTATCTTTTTGAATAGAGAAAATTGAATATAAAATATTATTGATAAATTTCAACATAATTTGTTACGGCATGCTACTTATTTCAAGGTTGAAATATTTTTTTGCACCAAATATTCTTAACTAAAATATCACAGACTATCTGAACAATAATATGATTACGCACGTTTCTGTCTACAAAAGAACGAATCCTTCATTAATAGATCATGTATTCAATGTCATCACACATACCAAAATAGCATAATTGAACAATATTTAGAACAATATTTTCGTATATACAATAAAAATATTATTATGCCAGTAATAATTTATTTACCTATTTCTATTTGATGGAGTAACTTCTTAATTTCAAATATTATGTTCTAGTCTAGCTTTTATGAAACGTTATCGTTTATATTATATATATATATGTCACGATGAACCTTTTAGGAACAAACTAATTTATACCATAATTATAAAGTAATTAAATTGAATTACATTGACGTAAAATCGCACAAATATTTTTAGCTCCTTTATTTGTATGTATTATTATATTTATTTCTCCTTTTTTGCACCATATAATGATGGAGTTATGTTTTTTACGCTTTACGTTTCTACAACCTATCGCATCTCCCTATAGTATTGATGGCTAACATATGGCACGCGTGCCACAGAAATAATACCAGGCGTCATCAGACAGCACGTTGCTAAAATATTACTTTCTTAGAGTCAGGCCACACGTCAAATGCTCGCAAACATTCGTGGCTCCATCAAACAAATGCACTATTTTTGTATTATTACGCTACCTCCATGTCACATGGTAAATTATTACAAATTACAGTTCAAAGTTCATCAATAGAGAATTGTTTATATTGACTACGATGTTTTATTAATTGATACAATTTCTCGTAATCAACCAATATTTAAACATATTGTTATTAAAAAAACATGGAAAATCTACAACAATACCATTAATTACTAAGTAAACCTGCATTATAAACATTAAAAAAATAGTATAAATTAGGATTTAAAAGAGGATTTTTAAAAATAAAACTAAAACGAATAAAATATGGTTAAATAAATTTAAAGAGTTAAATTTTATGTTAAATATTAGATTGAAATGAAAGAGAATGTGTAGCAAAAGTATGAATATAATTTATGTTTAGATTTTAAAACTAAATTAATCTGAATCATTATCGTGGAAAAATACATTGAAAAGATTCACTGCTTAAATATAGCCTACATTTTATATATTATAGTGGCTATGGAGTCTTATCATAAATTCAAATCTATACAGAAGCTCTTCCAGAAGATATTGCTTCAACAGACCATGACGATTGATCTGTTGCCAAGTGATGCAGCGTTCACAGGCCACGGCTATGAGGGTTCCACGCATTACCCAACCGCCTAACTACTGTTAGCTACCCATTCG
>MUZC01000219.1:363122-394363 GCA_002072015.1 Radix auricularia
TATATACAAATATAAATATGTCTCTTGCTCAAGCACACACACAAACACTGTATCTCCACACCATCTAATTACGCTTGCCATCCTTAGACGTTTTAGTCGTTTATTATATTCAATTAAAAAATTTACAAAACAGAGAATAATTGTATAAAAATTATGATTAAAAAAAAAAACAAACAAGTACATTAATGTCTTAACAGCACCACTGACTATTTTGTGTAACAACTCTCGGATACTCCTAGCAACGTGGGGTACTTTTATAAACCAGTTTTTGTGCCTAATAATTAAAAATTGTAAAATATCATGTTGAGAACAGATTGCATGAAATATGTGAATATCTAAGAAAGTGTGGACTAATTTAAAATAAAACAACTATAAAATAAGAATTTATCAAGATAATGTAAATATAATACATATTTTAACTGCGCCAACAATTTCAAAATAAAACACAATATAAAGATAATAATTGCTTGATGAAAACAATAAATTAAATATCTATGATATGGAAAAAAACATAAGTAAATTTATCGAGAGATTCTTTGGTCAATGCAGGCCGATGAACGCAAAAGTTAATAAAATATATTTTATTTAGTACCTAGCAAATTATAGAAAAATATTAGAAAGCAGAGTGAAAATCAGAGGAACGAAACGAAAAGATTACGAAGGCACAAGTACTTACCAAAAATAAGGATAAAAAAATCATGTTAAGCCTGGTCCCTTTTTGGACTCAGGACGTGTTAGCGCATTTTCGTATTGTGTATCAGTACTTATGTTAGATATCAGCATTATGTAGTTATCACTAATTGTGTTTAGATTTTAGACATATATTTATGAATTTTCTTGTGTAATGAATATACCTGAAAAAAATTTATTTAAAAGTCATTTCTTTACATTTTATAATTTTTTATTTTCTCTTTAATCTAACTACAAGTGGTTTGTGGTCACTGAAATAGGACTCATAAATGAAACATTCTAAATTGTAATTAGCCAATCGCCCAAATACTCCGTCAATTGTTGTTTGATAGATCGTGGTTGCCAATCTTGGTGAAAGTAGCTGCATGTTGAAGCTTGTTTCGAAAAAGTTTTCAATTTCTGCCCCTGGGCCGCTAAGATCTTGATTGAAGTCACCACAAATGATGACGTTTGGTTGATTGAGTTGTGCTGCAAAGTTTTCATTGATGAAATCTTTGAAAAACCGATTGTTTGTTGCTGGATTTTTGTATATGTTGATAACGACAATGTCATCAACCATACACGATGTTGCTTCGATGTGTTGATGTTGACCAGACTCTTGTTTTATCGATTTTTGTTGTGATGTCATCAATCCCGAATTGATATTTGTGTAGATGATGGTTCCCTCTGCTTTTCTGATTGTGCTAGGATTTCTGACGACTTCAACCATATTTGGAATTTCGGCATCATCGGTGTTGTTCATCCAAATTTCTTGAAAGCATAAAACGTTGCTGACTGTGTACACTTGGTCTGCTCTTATACTGATTGCGTGTTTGTGTAGAGACTGTACGTTGAATGACACAAGTTGTATGTCTGCTGATTGATCTCTG
Organism: Radix auricularia; assembly: GCA_002072015.1. NCBI lineage: Eukaryota > Metazoa > Mollusca > Gastropoda > Lymnaeidae > Radix > Radix auricularia. The sequence continues at coordinate 364,682 of MUZC01000219.1, forward strand.
AGCATCTTGAACCGTGGTGTAAGTAAACAACTTGTTTTCAAACGCTGAATTTCAGTATCCACCTGGAAGTCTTTTCTGGTTGGTGGTTTCGGGTCTCTTAATTCTCCAATGAGATAGAGACCGTTCAGGGAGGTTGCACGAGAACAGGCAACATACACCAGTTTGCGTTGCAAGCTTCTAGCACCTAAGTGAACTGCTACACGCTCCATGGACTGACCTTGACTCTTGTGACAAGTAATTCCTTCGGCGACCACTAGGGGGTACTGCTCTCTGCAAACTTGTACACTTCCACTTTGAAGGACGTTAAAAACTTTTTTTGTCCTTGCAATTGGAGTCCAATTCTGGGAAATATTGTGTGCATCCATGAATGCTTTTCGTGCTGCTCGAGCTTTCAATCCAATCTTTAGATCGTCAAACTCTATGTAGACAGAGTTTACTTTTCGTTGAAAAACTTCTGCCATTCTTAAAATTCCGGATGCGCCGTTGAACAACCCATCACTGACGTCAATGTTTGTGGACACCATGTAACGAATACCCACGACTAATTCGAGTGATTTTGGTAAGCCAGCTGTGTCATTTGTTTTCTTGTTCTCCAGCGAGTGAAGTGCTTGATTGGATTGTCTTGGTGTGACTCTACCAATCAACGTGTCCATAGCTGTAAATTTGATTGCAAGTACATCTGGATTTGTAGCTTTGTGTCTTCGAATTCGTTCCTCGTTGAAAGCATCCACTTCAGCGTTATATGGGAAAAGACGGATCGCTTGTTTTCCTTCTGGAGGTAGCAACTTAATCGCTCCATTTGATCTCTCAACTTCAATTGGATCTTCGGAAAATTGTCGATCTCGGAACATTTGCTTGTCTTCTTCTGTCATTTGTCCAACTGCCAAACGGTTTAGTACTTCAGCAAAGAGCTTGTCGTCTTTTTGTCGCATCACTTCATCTAGTTCAAAGTATTTGAAGCGTGGCCAAATTTGATTTCCCACTATTCGTGCAATTGGATCTGATCTCGCTTCGAAAACGTAACTACCAATTGGTGCTAATTGATTGAAGTCGCCAACAACGATAACTGAAACACCTCCGAAGATTTTGTCTGTGTTGTGAGTTCGGAAAACTTTTGTCAATGTGCGATGAATTTGGTCAAATAGGTTGGATGATAGCATTGAAATTTCATCAATGATGATGAGTTTCAATTTGTAAAGTTGTGCAGCAAGTGTGTTTAAATTGTCTGCAGAGAGTTCTGTCACTCTTGATTGACCTGCACCTGCATTTAATGCAAAAGCACCATGTGCTGTCATTCCTCCAATGTTGTGTGCAGCTTTTCCTGTGTAAGCTACCAAAAGTACTTCAACACCTTCGGCATTTCCTGCATCCTTCCTCAAAATTCTGAGTACATCTTGATAAATTGTTTTTATCAGATGACTTTTTCCAACACCTGCTTTACCACTTACAAAGTGATAAAATGGTAAATCTTTGTTGAGGAAATGATGTCGTATTTCCATTTGGTAGTCACGCTGTTTTTCATTGCATCTGTCACACAATGTCAAAAATTCATCAGTCAGCATTTGGTCTGGAACAACATACTTTCGAACTTGCTCTGCTGTCCACTCTTGCTCACCGAACTCAAATACGATGTTTGGTTGAATAACTGTGTCATCATAATCGAAGACGTTGACAAATTCTTCGATTTCTTCGTCAGGCCTTCCTTCTTCGTCAGCTTGTTCGTTTTGTTCACCTTCTTCTTGTTCATTATTTTGCACTCTTCTCTCTTTCTCCAATTCGTTGCAAATTTCATTGAAATCGAGGTCTGACTCATTATATTTTTTGTAGTTTCTCTCGATGACCTCTCTATTTGCAAGGAACACTTCCTCTTTATTGACATCTTCAACTTCAGCCTTTTCATCTCGGAATGGAAGAAACAGTAATATCATCTCTCGAAAATAATTGTCAGGGTCGTTTTCTTTGTTGTATCTTCTGTACCGGATGACTTTTGACTCTCTTCTTTCACTTATTTCTGTCCCGTCTAGAAGCTTCAGTTTTGTTGTTCTTCGTCGATCTACATTTTCTTGTTCTACAGCGTCTGCTTCTTCCTCATCTTGCAAAGGATCTACTGCACCTTTTCCTTTTATAGTCCAGTTTGCAACGAAATCAGCTAGACACAAGTCATTTAACTGATTTGGTCTTTCTGTATACCTTTCAACTTGACCTTTTGTCAGGATGTCGGTGCTGTTTGGATTTTCTGCGTAAATTCTTTCTAATTCGGCTTTGGACTTAAGCATGTGTTGTCGATTTTCAATTGGCGATGTATTAATGAACTCGACCGTTGATGTGCCATATGACATTGGCAATCGAAGTCGAGCCCAGACAGCTTCTTGTGCACAAATTTCAGACGAATTATACATTATGTTTGCTAATTTGTTGAGCTTTTCTCGAAGAGAATGATTTCCTCGATTATAATCTTCAACACATTGACGGAGCAAACGTGATAATCCTCGACTTGATTTGTTGATGTAATCGACGATGTAGCCAACACATGCATAGGCTTCAGTTACGAATTGGATGTCCATGTTACTTCGCATCAAAGACAGAATCTTTTTGTTATACCCAGTCACAAGGCAATCTTTTGGTAACCGCTTCAAAAAGAATTTTGTTCTGTTGATCGTACTTCTGATTGCTGTGATGTATTCGTCTCTTGTACACTCTAGTTTTGTAAGCAGATCTTCAAAACTTCCATTCGTCCTGGCACTAGTCGTCAAAAGGTTTTGCAGCTTCGTGTTGATTCCAAATATCTTATCCTTTTGAACATTCGTCATATTTCTGAAGTGGTTTTTTGGAAGAGGTTCCAGAATGACAGTCTGATCCATTGGAGGGAATGGTGATCCAAAACGGCAAATTTGCTGTCCATTTACCATTCTCTTGCAGGTAAATGAACATTTATGCATTTGATATTTGACTAGATCTGCCATTTCTTCATTGTCTTCTGTGGTCATCAATTGATCGATGAACTCAATGATCATTGAGGTATTTCCTTCTTCGTATGGATTGTACCTTGGTGCATCTTTCAACCACACAACCATGTGAATATGTGGTGAGCCACGATGCTGAAACTCTACTCGGTAGTAGTAATGAGCGATTTTATAAATTCCAAAAGGCCCATCTCTTGCTTTCCAAGTTGCCATCAATGACTTGACTCGATGATCAAAGTACAATGCACACGTAACTGGGTCTGAACTAATCAAACGCGATTTCTCTTCAAATGCCATGTCGTTCAGCTCTTCGTCTGAAGGCTCTTGTTTGTCGACAACAATTTTCAAAATTTTGAGCAATTCCTTCCAATGCGTCTCTGCTGCTGTCAGTGTGATGAAAAGTGAAAAAATTCCAAATTGTCTCACCATTCCAAGCACGTTCTTTTTTTGTTGCTCCCAATAGGCAGGTGAACCAGTAATCGAGTTCATGAAACGGTAAACGTTGTCCTTCGCAACAGCATCGTTTATGAAATCTCGATTGATTGCTTGCTGTGCTGTTACATTCATATATACCGCTGCTTTACGGAAGACGATGTTCACTTTACTCAAAAGCTGTTTAATCATTGCTTTTTTGTAAAGAAACAAAAGATGCTCTGGTTTAACAGCACGACGATCAAAACGACGAATTTCTGAAGAAACGTGATCTTCAAATGACAGCTTGACGTTTTCATTGCATCGTCTTGGCTCTCCTCCCCAAATTGTTGGGAAAGCCATCTCTTCACAGTACTTATCCATAAGGATAGGTAGTGGAGTTTGGTCTTCACCTGGAGCAAATTGAATGCCTTCAGCTGAATCTAGCATTGTCTCTTCTGGAATGTAGTTCTCGTTCTGTGCACGAATCTCCAACAACTCTGTGTCCTTTTCGTCAATTTGTGGAANTTGTTGTTGTTCTGCAGCTCTTACTTGTAGATCCTGTCGAGTTATTCGACGTGCTGTTGTATCTCGGTTTTGTTCTCTCATACGAATGAGTAGGTTTTGACGACGAATTTGTTGAGCGATTCGATTTGCTTCTCTTCGTGCTTCAATTTGACCTGCTTTTTTACGATTTTCAGCGTTTAATGTAAGTGAATTTTTTGGTGGCATTTCTATATATTTTTTTTGTTTTTTTTTAGCTACCTGTAGATTGCGTAATGGAAAAAATTTATCATCCCTAACTTACAAAATTTCCAAAATGAATAATCGAAATTACATCAGATACTTTGTTGGATGCTGAGATCTAGGGTGATGACAGACGGACGGACGGACAGATTTACAACATATGTTTTAGATAATTGTATCTGAACCGCTTGTTCCAAGATTCATAAAATTCCTATTACACAAGAAATTTCGACACTGCTTTAAAAAACAAACCTAATGGCGTCCCACTTTGCCACAACAACCGTCTACACAAAAACTCTCTAAACTTTTACACATATTCTAATGACGTCAACAACAAAAAAAAAAAACCCTAATACTTTTGTTTAATTTAAAAGTCATTTCTTTACATTTAAAAAAAAAAAATATTTTCTCTTTAACCTAACTACAAGTCACCACAAATGATGAAGTAAAACTCTCTAAACTTTTACACATATTTTAATGACGTCAACGAAAAAAAACACTAATTAATTCTTTTGCACGATTTCACACCACTCTTGAATGCTTGAAAAACTATGTATTCGACTTCCGGCAATGGCGCCCGTTCCTTGTGCCAGTGTTAACTCTCGATTCGCAAAGTTTTTTGGTAGTTTTAACGGGGTTTTTTAACGGATCGAGTAACTGAGTGTTGATGCACCAATGGCAGGTCAGGACATACAAAAAACATATATACATCATGGGTCTAGGACTTATGGATCCTGTGATCATGGTGATGACAGACAGACGGACAAAACGGGGGCAATAGCGATTTCGACATCTCGAAAATGCGCTAAAAAGAAGCAAATTTCAAATATTACAGTTATAAAAAAAAAAACACATTCTAGTTACATAAGTGCTTCTCAATTATTTTCTGTCATGCCCCCCCCCAGGGGACTAAAAGTATTGATGCGCCCCGCCCGATTGTAAATAGTATCATTAGTCTATAAAATTGTTTTAAGTGCACCTCAGCCGAGGTCAAACGAGCCCCTTTCTACTGAGCCTCACTCCCCCTCTCCCGTGAAGCGCGCCTCACTATGTTATAAGCACTAAGTTACATAAAAATGTCCTCTTATGGTATGTATCTTATCTGTCAATGACTCTCCTTATATAGCGATGATTAATGCGCCTTACGCTAATCAATGGATTGTACCAGTTTTGCATAATTGCTATAGTTTTAAATGTTGATAAGATGTTTGTTGTCCTATTTTACTCAGGCACCCCTTTTCACGTCTGAATTCCGGACGGAAATAACATTACTATAAATGCGTTTGTTCTTGAAAACAGGCTTAGAAGATTATTTGTATCCCTATGTCTATCTGAGCTTCTTATTAGGTTACCTTGGTGTTGTATTTGCAAGTTATAATTAATTTCCTTTCATGATATTAATACTTTGCTATTTTTTCTTGTGTGGATTTTCCCATACAAACATGCATATTCTAGTAAAAGTCTCACCAGTGGCGTAGCGAAGAGGGGCAAGGGGGCCAATGCCCCGGGCAGCACTTTGCCAGGGGCGGCAAGTTCCTGGTAATTAATTAGTGTCTAAGAAAAAAATTATAAGAAAGTCTAGCTTTTTATCAAAATAAAAGAAAATAAACAAGAAATTAACAACAGAAATAAGAGATCTAATCTAAGGGATGTGAACCTTTCAAACGTCAAACTTCAAACTCCTAATTGGATATAAATTCTCCTGATACTAATGCTATTGTCCTAAAAAGTACTTAAGCAGTAAGATAATGTAACACTGAAGTATTGGTAGCTTAAATGATTCTTAAAATTTGACATTCACTCCTGTTGAAAAATCAAAACTTATTGTACATGAAACACGAGCCAAGCTCGGGGCGCTACATTGTGTGCAAAAGGGGGCGGGGTGGCTAATTTCTCATTAATTAGATTAAGAAATGAAAAGCGTTAAAATAAAGTTTATTAAAATAAAATAAAAGCAGAGATTTTAAAAAATTCAAACACATTAAGGAACTAGAGTAAATTACCACTAGAGAAACGCTATTTCGTACGAAACACTATTTCATTAAGCGTTCTCTGTATGATTATTTGCTTGTCTAACACAAAAAACGAACATGCATAAGTCGAAATAGTCCATTTTTCAATATCATTTCATCGTTTCGTTTTCCGGGAAATATTATTTTGTGAGTAAATTTGTGTCAACATCTTGACACTTGCGCCTTGTATGCTGTCAACTTCCCTAGGAAGAACAATGGTGATATCCGGGTTAAGACTACTTTTCCTGTTTGATTTGGAAAACTCTCTTTTTGGGATTGCATAATCACTTACTAATAGGTCAGTAACCACTCTGTTAAACTTTGCAATGTTTTTTAATGGTAATGTTCTTTTTAAAGTGGTGTTTACGACGAAGTAAGCTTAAAGTTAGTTTTTACTTCGTACGAAACGCTTTTATTTCTGCAGAAAAAAAAAATAGATATGGGACTAATTCTTGGCCTCTAGAGTTATTTGAAAATAGTAATGTTTGTTTTGAGGGCATGTTAACGTTGAAGTATATTTGTTTTATTGTAGACTATTACTTCAGGGCAAACACTTTTTCATATAGGAAAATTGAGGTAAATATCTAAGTCTAGTCTATATCTAGACTCCTAAGTTTTTATTAGGATGAAAATTAAATAGAATATAATTATATTTCAGATTTAAAGCAATGTCTAGCCTAAGAACAAAACAGAGCCCAGATGTAATCAATGCGGCATTGGCTAGTATTAGGGAAAAGCGGCTCTCTATTAGAAAGGCTTCTAAGGACTTTGGCATTCCACTTGCTACTCTTTACCACAAATTGACAGGCAAGCGGCCTGTCATAGCCTATGCAAAGACCCTACTCACGCCTAAAGAGGAGGTCAAATTAGCAAAGAGGAAGAAGAGAAATTTATTAAGTTTCAAGCCTTAGCTGTGGGGCTAATAGAAACGTGCAGTGTAGCAGTAGAAGAACCCCAAAACTGNGCATTCCACTTGCTACTCTTTAATAATAATAATAATAATAATAAAATGATAATTTATATAGCGCTGTATCCCAGCAAGGAGCCAGGCTCACAGCGCTTTACATGGAAACAACAATACATATATAAATAAAAAGAAACATTCATAGCATATTAACTACATAAATGACAGGCAAGCGGCTGTAGGAGAGGTACGGACACAAGTCGCCGGGTGACGGTGAACACGAGGAGTACCCGAGCTTTAGGGTTGCCGTGTTGGCCGGCTGGACTGTACGGCGGGCCTATGTTGTAACTAAGAGACATGGAGATTTGTTAGCGGGAGAGTTGTATATAGGTGACATGTGGGGACTCATGTAAATAAAGTTTGCTGTAAAAAGGGACTTGAGTTCAATTACTGTACAACAGTTGTTGGTGTGTGAGCCTTGGACCAGAACCCTAGACAACGAAACCTGACAATCTCCAGTGTTATTTGTTAGACTCCCTTAATTAAAAAATGATTATTTGGTGATTTTGGTTATGTGTTTCCTATGACGTCAAAGTGTTTCCTTTGAAAAAAAATACGCAAAAAAGTGTTTCTCAGGCGGTAGCTTGCTGGGTCAGGTAATATTGCTTTTACACTCTAACCTCGCGTAGTATTACAAAAATGCTTTCACATTATAGTAGTCTTGTGGTCATACTACTTGTAGGTGCTTTCATTTTTACTCCATGTCGAGCGGTTTAGAAACTAAGCCTTGAAAGCAAGAAGTCGTGCTAATTTTAGCGTAAAGCGTTTGCAAAGTGGTAATTTACTCTATATCATATACGTTAACATTTCAAATGCCAGAACTTCAAACTCCCTAATGAACCTTAAGGCTTCTGAAACTAATCTTACTGGAGTGGAAAACAAAGGGTTTGAATTAGTGTGCAAATATGACAATATGATTCTGGTATTTGTTGATTAAAGTTCGATTTTAACTTAAAGTACTGGGAAAATTTGTTGGCGTACTACATGGTTTTTTCTACCAAAAAAAATATTATTTTTATTTTAATATCTTTTGATTTCAAGCATCAACAAAAAGTAATGAACAAAATTGGTTAATTAATGAAATTAAAACTTTACTCGCATATACCCAAACGTAACCACCCATGAACAAGTGCTCAACATTTCCAAAGTTTTTTTTTTTTTTAAATTGAAGAGCATCAGAAATCGGATAAAAAAGAATTTTCAAAGAACAACAAAAAGTTGAAAAAGAAAAATAACAAAGTGGCAGGACGTTATTGATAAAAGTTTGACCTTTTTAAAAACCTGGCAATAGAAACTATGTTTTTTTTCGGTCAAAGATAGGATAATACTATTGCAAATAAAGGCATTATTCCGGAACCAATGCATTTGCTTGCCAAGTACAATCGAGCACTCCCAGAACATTGTATGAAAAAAAAAGTTTTTAAAAAAGTGTCATCTAAAATTCAAACTGAGCTCATAGCAATTTTAATAGATAGATCTATAGATCACGAAAAATCATAATTTTTCAGGAATAAGTTACCCCATATTGTTCTTTTGTTTTCGATTGCTCTTCATATATTTTACATAATCACCAAACAGTTATGGCATATGTAATGATCGATTGAAAATTAAAGTAGTAGAAATCGTAGAATCTTTAAAATATTTCATTGAAGTAAAAGCGACTCTGCTTACATATATGAAACGATTTTTTAAAAATAAATTACGATCTTAAAATAAAGGATTGCAAGGGATCATCATGTAATACTACTTCTCCCATATGGCTGGAAGGTATACAGGCGTTTAATAAAGTCGCAATAACATAAACTCTCACTGTCAAATCTTGCTCAAATAGTTCATTAAATCTAATCTGTTTACATGATAATCCAACGGGAACGAATGATCTATTTTAGTAGTCTAGAACGATGTAACGCATTCTTATTCACATAATCGTTTTAAATATCTACTTACTTTACAAGCGTAGCTTCAGAATACCTTATATGTTACAGACGCTCCTTCTGTACAGAAAATTATTTCGTCCTACGTATTTCTATGGTTTGTGTTAAGTCCTGTATTCTTACTAGAGTTTTAAAAGATGATAAAGTGTTGGCTTTCCTGGTTTCTTCAGGCAACCCATTCCACGCCCGAAAGAAAACTTGTATGTGTTTGTTCTTGCACATAGAATAAGAAAGGTGTTTTTTTATCTTTATGTCTATTTGAGGGTTGTATTAACTTATCTTTGTGTTGTATTTCTAAATTAGAATTAATTGCCTTATGTATAATTACTAATTTACTCTTGGTTCTTCTATCCTCCAGTTTTTCAAGGTTTAATGATTTAACTAATGTCAGTTTTGAATATTCTCCAGTAATAAATATGGCAGCTCTTTTTTTGTATTTGTTCTAACTTATCAATATTTTCTTTGGTGGATGGGTCCCATACAGAAGATGCATATTCTAGTATAGGTCTCACCAGGGTGAGGTAGCATTTTAGTTGTATATCTTTGTTACATTTATAAAAGTTTCTTTTTATAAAGCCTAAGGTTTTGTTTGATTTTGTAATAACTTCATTGACATGGGGGTTTCAAGATAGTTTCTCATTTATTATGACTCCTTAGTATTTTACATCTTTAGTTTGGGTTAGTTCTTTTCCATGAATTTGTTATTTTGAATTTATTTGTTTCTTTTTCTTTGTTACTTTTAGCAGTTGACATTTTTCGTTGTGGAAGGACATACTCCAGTTAGTTTCCCATTTTATTAATTCATCTAAGACTTTTTGTAAAATTTTGCTATATTGTTATGACTTGATTGTTCTATAGATTATACAATCATCAGCAAATAACCTAACTTTAGTTCCTGTTGAGATATTGTTGGGTAAGTCATTTATATACAAAATAATGAATATACCGTAAAGCCATTGGAGATTTTTTTGAAAGCTATAGAAAAACTGACAGAGACAGAAAGATAAAGCTCATCAGACCAACCGACACACGCACTTCGTTAGTTACAATAATTTCTTTTTTGTTTTCGAATCTATGTCTAGGATGCACGAAATAATTTATAAATGTTCAGTGCTAGAAAAAATTCTAAGCAGAAGATGGTCACAGAGATATTACTGGGATACTTAAGGATGCTTTGAAATTTGATTTAATTTTATGTGGAGACCCCATCCTTTAAATCAAATCTTCAAGTCAAAGTTCCAGACAGCAAATTTTTGTTGATCCAAAATATGTATCTATGTTATTTAGAAAAAACAGTTGAGAAGAGATTTATAATATTCATAAAATGAAATCACTGTAGAAATTCATGTGAGATTTTGGCAGGTATGTGGATATTAGAAAACTTATACAAGTTTCTTACACCAGGCTGTCTGCTGGACTTTAAAATGTTGCATTTAAATGTATTCAAATGACATTGTCAAAGAATGTCTATTTTACCCCCACGGGTAAAAAAAGAAGAATTAAAGAATTAAATACCACTTGATTTATAAAGGTTTCTTAAGATATTAAGGCTCCAAATTACTTTGCCTAATATAATATAATTAATTTGAACATTGCTTACAATAGTCTTAAGTAATGCAAGGTCTTAAAATAGCTACTCTAAAATTAAGTTCATGAAAAATTAATTACAATCAATAACGATTACGCAAAAATTTTCTAATGTATTGCTTTTTCAATTTTGGCTATTGAGGATGGCAAGGCTGAAATTACTGATAAATGAAAAAGGGTGCAATCAGGATAACCGACAATTTTAATTTTATTAAAGAAATAAAGCTTTTTTCTTTTTATCTCTATTACAGTGTCATTATTACTTTCTACTAAAAACTATCTTTACTTTACAGCGTTAACATATTTTTCGGCATTGGGGGGGGGGGGGGGGGGGGTGGCAAATTTTGGTTCAGCCCCGGGTAACACATGCCCACGCTACGCCACTGAGTCTCACCAAATGAAAATAGTATTTTATTTTTATGTTCTGAACACATCTGTAAAATTTTCTATTTAGAAGAAATAGATCTACTTTTTGTTTTACTTTTTAAAATTAATTCATTTACATGAGCAATATATGATAGTTTCTAATTTATTGTTAAATTGATTTTAACCATATGGATAAAACTTTCTAAGCGTTTTATTGATCTAATGTAATTATAGACCTAAAGGCTAAGTAATGTTATATAAAAGATAAGTTATGAATTAAGTGAGTTACATTACTGAGGAAAAATGTGTATTTTTCAAAACGTGATTTTTGTTTAAAATGCAGCTTTGTACATGATTGAAAATACTGTAACTATTTATGTAGTGTAAAGAAATGTTTTCTGAACTCAGTAAATGTTTATAACACATATGTTTTAAAATTATTTGAAACAAAGACATAGTAGGTTGAACAATCTTATTAATATGCATCTTAAGTGTTTGTTAGGTTTAGCACTAGCCTCTTGGAATAACTTTGCGTATGGTATCATTTAGAGGTCTATTCTTAAATTTCTCGTTTTAAAAAGGTAAAGTTACTTATCATGAATGGATAGCCATTTCAAAAGCATCAAGCAAAATATGAATTTTAAAAATGCTAAAAATGAATGATTCCCGTACGACAAAAACAATTATAAGAAAGTTGAGCCTTTTATCGAAATTTATCATTTTTAAATTTTAGCTTCATATATTTAAAAAACATTAATTTATTTAATTTTAGAGTTTAAAAAAAAAAACTTTTCTCTTTTCTATATAGATCTATATTTTATATTCGGAAATTAAAAAAAAATATCGAAAGAAATTCATTAAGCATTGGTTTATATAGTTTATGGTAGGCTTTTTGGTGTGTACTTTTTTCCAGTTTCAAGTGCTGCAATTGGCGAACAGTGGATTAAAGTCGATTTTAAAGACATCGGCAAAATAAGTTATAATTATAAAGGCCAGTCATCATGTCTTTACGACGAAGATGGGAAACGTACTCATGTCGACATCATCAGGTTACGGGCAAACAATCATGTAAGTGATCGTTTAACTTTTCAATTAAATTCCAATTTTCTCTAAAGCATTATTGAAGAAGTTTCCAATAACTATAAATTCTTTTAAATAAAAGCTTGTCGAAATTACTTCCAAGAACAAAATTAAACGTTTTCTAAAAATTTTTTAAAAACCAGATCCGACCCGAGGCTTAGCATACGCCTCCGATCAGGAGGGGGGTGGTGTCTCAAACGTAATGCGCACGTCGATAGAGCAACCATGTTTATGTGTATTCTATTCAAGCGTGCTTGCTGGCGTCGTCTTGTTTGCCCTAATTTCTGGCGAATTATAAATATAGATGGTTACATTGATATTGTAATTATGTTTATAGTCTCATGTTATTATTATCTAAGGTTGTGTTTTTCATAATTTATTACATTTACAATTTTCAAAATCATTATAAAGCAAATATAAAGATTGTAATTTAAACTAATATTTGACATTTTTGTTTAATTCAAAATATATAAAAAGATAAAAACCAATCAAAAGGTCGGATCATAAAATATGTTTATTAATAAAGATACAAATTTATAGAACAGTAGGAATAAGCTTATCTAGATGTTTGATATACGGCCAGAGTCGACTTTGACATATTTATGAAGTGAAATCCAACCTAGTCGGAGCTAGATTTGAGAAAATGGCCGAATTCCGGACTTGTCTGAGCCGATATTTGGTATATCCCTATGTTAAATTAAAGGGGCGCGGTGGTCTAAGTTGTAGCGAGGTGCACTACCGAACCGCTGCAAGAACCCGAGTCACTCTCTATCTTGGTAGTGTGAGAGGTGCCATTGATTACAGCTTCCCGGTCCAGACGTTTGCAAGCCGTACGGCTCTAAAAGCCTGGACCGAAAACAGAACAAAGCTCTACGGTTCTTATTTGGGGTGTAACGTACCACACCCACCACCGTAGTAGAAATTATGGCAAACGTAGAACCCCTGACGATAAGGCGAGAAACAGCGATTATGACCACGGTTGAACGATACCGTAGGTTGGAGCATGTCGAACCCTTCTATCAATTACAAGACCGATTGGTTAAGACGACACGACTGAAACGACCATCCTTCATGGATGTGGTCCGCGAACTAGAAAATTCAGCCCCCTACCAAAACGCGTGGGACGCATGCAACTGGTTCCTGTTCGAGGACCACATGAAAGCTTTGAACTGCCTGAACTACGTTTGACACTGGCAAATACTGCGGTGACAAAAGACAGTCCCGTCGAGCTTTTACGAGACGAGACCCTGCGAACGAACGAATCCTAGGTGACAGTGTGGTAAAAGTCTTTAGAGACGGCTCACGTTTCAGAGACAGCAGAAGTGGATACGGTGTACTAATACAATACCCCCAACCTGGATCCGACAGTATTAAACTGTCGGGGCCCTGTGGATCCGGAAACAGTAGTAACGACGCCGAACTGGAGGCGATTAACAGGAGTTTGAAGGAAGTGCGCCGACGTCTAGCAAAGAGAAAGGTTTTCCTGACCGCCATGGTCTTCACCGAATCTCGAGTCCAAGACGGTCAGTGTCATTCTGGAGATAGTAGGTGAAAACCTGGGTCGTGGCGGCAGAGTTGTCCTACATGATATCGCTGGACACTGTGGGGAGGCACACTCAGACAGGTTCGATACACTAGCGAAGGCAGGTGCAGCTCAGCCGTAACCCGATAAGCCTATGACCCAACTAGGGGTCAGGTCATGGCAAAAAAACCATATCATAGAGAAATGTCTTGAGCGCTGGGCAAAAGGAATTACGGCCAGGAAGGTTTAACAGAGAATGCCGCTACCGAGTAAGAGCGACCCCTGGTGGAAAGTTGAACGTAGTAATCAGACGCTCATAACACGGTTGAGGACTGATCATTGTTCAATACGAAGCTGCCTGTTTAAGTTTGACAAAAGAAGGGAACTGACCTGTCGCTCGTGTGGCTACCCCGAAGAAACGATGGCCCACATACAAGAAGGTTGCCCCGAGGTGGACGGGGTTTCCCAAGGTTAGGTTGAAGTACCTGCAGAGGACTACCTCTATGGCAATGCCCGCTTGATGAGGCTCGCTTGCGATAGATTGAAACGGGTCTTAAGAGCCTAACGGCTCGACCCAAAAGAGAATGAATATTCACAGAATGAGCATGTACTATTGTTCTATTCACTCAAATAAAAATCATTGATTGATATTGTACTTAAGAAAAGTGTACTTATTTGAAAATAAATATTTGTCTAACAAATTTTCAAAAATATTTTAACTTGAAACATTTATTGATTTGCTTTAGGAGCTGAATCTAAGTTGTTGATAGAGACCTGTGAATCAAACTCATAAATTTTACTATATACAAAATACAAAACCAATTTTTCAAAAATAAAAATTATAAATTCAAGCCTTTATTATTTAACTTACAAATGTAAGGCCCATCAAATACTGCTGAAAATCCTGCACAATTATTTTGGAATTTCTGGCTCATTTATGGCTTGGTTTCAAATATACTTATTAAACGGATGACAGGTGGTATCAGTAGATGGCTGTATTTATAACAGAGCTGGCTTGGTTAATTGTGTGCCGCTTTGGATCCGGTACATTTCGTTCTTTATACAAGGTCACTACTTCTACTGATCGAAAAGCATTCATTTAAAAGGAAATCATTTGCAGCTGATACTCAGCTAGACACTCACACTGATATCTTTAATATTGACTCAGCTGTTCAGTTGATGCAGGAGTGCATTGGTGAGGAAAGTCTTGGATGACTTTCAGCAAGCTCAAACTGAATGATGATAAGAAACACTCCTATTTTGCAACAATTAATCAAGCAACACTTTGACACTTCCGAATACTATTCAGGTAGCTAATTATGATATACAGTTAACAATATCGACTAGGAATCTAGGCTACAATATTTCTGACAACTTGTATACCAAAAACTTCATCTATGACATCTGTCGCTTTCCATAAACCGCCATTCTTCAGATCAGCTCAACCTGTCATTACTTAACAGTTAGTGCAATGAAAACTCTAGTCTGTGCTATTGTTCTAGTTTGTATTGATTAATAAAATTGTATTTTGTCAGATGCGCCAAAAATACATTGAAAAACTACAGAAAGTTCAAAATTCAGCTGCCATTCTAATTCTTAACACAAAATAAATTTTAAAAATACATAATATGACCATTTTGCTCATCTACTTTACTTAGTTCATTGGCTACCTATAAAAGTCCGATTTGATTAAAAACTGGTCTTTGTCTGTCACAACTTCTGTTCTGACTCATCTCCTTCCTCTCCTCTCTTACTGATCTTCTATCGGTATACTAACCCAGTTGTCAGCTACGCTCTACTGCAGACGCACACATTCTGTGTTCCCAAAGCACACCCGTAATATTCCAACTACCAAGTGCTTCAAGACTGGTCTTAAGGAGTATCTTTTCAGATGTATTTACAAATTTTATGAAACAACAGCTTATTTGTAGCCTACTGTCATATATGTGGTTATAATGATATGAATGGTTATTTAATTATTATATGTATGTCTATGGCGGATTAAGGGGGAAGCTGAACGGGCTATAGCCAGGGGCCCCCGGTGGTTTGAGGGCCTCATACCTTTTTATATTTTATAATAAAGTATACAAATGTTTGCACGAAGTCTTGAAAATTTCATAAATTAAATAAATTAATAAATCTTATCTATTAATAATAAACTGATCGATATTCAGACCTGATGGTCTTAATAATCGAAGAACTTTATTTGAATGACTAACTAACAAATTATATTATTAAGTATTGTTTATATTTTTTAATGTTTTTTGAAAACAAAATTAAGTAATATATCAGTCATCACCAAGCACCATGACTGGTATCACCCATAAAATAAAAGTTAAAATAATGATTATTTAAAATCATTTTTCAAAAATTATCAAAAACTAAAAACGTTTTTTGTTGAAATTAAAAAGAAAATAATTTGTTTATTAATGAAATGCCAAATAACAGTTGTAATACGAAAATAATATATTACATAATATTTAATTTACGGTTTCAGAAGGAATGTGACATACAGGATATTTATAAAAAAAAACAAAGACAGTACTTACAAAGATCTAATAGACAAGGTCATCTTAGATTGTAATGGGAAAACTCAGTGCAATTCCTCAGACAGTAATTATTCAATTAACAAGCCAATGTGTCAACAGAATATAACAGCTGATTTTATGGAAATACTTGTCTCCTGTAAACCAATAAGTAAGTTATAATTAAAAATAATTAACTATTTTTTTTAAAACAACCAAAACTTCATGAAACTCTGTAAAGAGACGGGACATGTGACTGCAAGTATAGCCCCATTTAATATTAAAATTACGAGGGCACCAAGCTATCTATTGTACGTGCTGCTTTCGTCTAGTTGTTGCCTTAGTTCATTTTTCATATTTCTCTAAGTAATTAAAAGTATTTGATTAATTTTTGTTTAAATTTGCGAATAAACTAAATCTATTTGTATAGACACTGCTGTGGCCAGACGTCTACACTTCCTCAACATTCACTCGGTTTATGCTGTGGCCAGAAATGTCTTCTTTAAATTAATCGATAACAGCCCTAATTTATATATGTAAATAATAAATAAATAAATATATAAATATATATTTATATATGCGAATTATAATTTAAGACACTATGATGTCAATTTCTATTTGTTGAAACGTTTTGAATGATCAGACAAAGCATTTATATCTATGTATATATATATATTAGGTCTGTTATTGATTAATTTAAATTTAATCGTTAACTTTTGAAAAATTACCGAATAATTAATCGATAATTTTGATTAAAGCTAAAAATAAAATGTATGACACCATTAAACTGAGAATTTCAAGGGAAGTAACAAAAACAAGCAATTTACATTTTTAAAAAAAATATAAGTACTTTACTATAATGTCGATGAATTACCATGTTGTTATTGTTAATTAAGTAAAAACAATGTTTAATTTTTAATATCATTTTCCTTATAAAAACAGCTTATTTTAAAGTTTACACTAAAAAAATCTTTTTTTTTTTTTTGTAATGGAGAAGTTTGTACGTAAAAAAAGGCAAACTACTATTAATTATAAATAATTAAATTATTTATTAATGAATACACAACATCTCATTATACGTTTTCTTCAATTTTAATCTCTATTTCATCGATTAAAATAATATTAATCGATAAAATCTTTTACCGATTATTCGAGAAATTAATCGATAATTAATTTCCGCAGCCCTAATATATAAATGCTTTGTCTGATCATTCAAAACGTTTCAACAAATAGAAATTGACATAATGGTGTCTTAAATTATAATTCGCATAGGGTTTTAAATATCATTTTTAAGTTTTTACATAATTTATAGATTAAGCGATAATATGAATGTGTACTCTAATATAAAACACGAGCAAAATACCCGTGCTACGCTACGGGGTAGGCACAATAGGAATAACTTTATTTTGGTTTTGGGTCTCAAATTCAACTTTAAAATGAATGTAAACGCATCTGGAAAGTAGGGTAGTGATAAATCGAACCCATTTTTAATAAAAACAACGTTATGTGTGTCGAAAAAAATAACAATATTATTAATTTAAATATTACCCATCAATTTTGGTATATCTGCTTTAATATAGCATCATTATTATCATCCGTGGCTTGCTCCACCACATCCTTCCAGCTACAGCCCCTATAGGGCCCTGACCTGCTCAACCACATCCTTTCATTCAGATCGATTGATGACTTTCTTTCACCATGCTCGAACCCCTTTAATAACGCATGCTATATACTCTACCAGGATAACAAATGTCGTTAACAGTTACAAAAATCTAACTGGCAAGGCTCACTTTCTTTTCACGTGAATCAAATCATGAAAACAATATCTTTCCACATTATTCCTTTGGTTCTTAGAAAACACACATTTCATTTATAGTCTAAGCATTATATTACTTCAATACGAATAGAATATGCTTAGCCAGATAATATTTGTGAATATTGTGGCTTGGGGAGAGAGGAAAATATGGTTTATTTGATATCAAGGCACATGTTCCTTTAACTTGTATAAAAACATAAGAACAATGCTGCTTTTAAGACAATGATGAGAAATTGATCTCCTTATAAATGTTATGTCAATCATTCTATATTCCCACGCATTTTTCTAATAGTAACAATTCACTTTATATCAATCTTTATTCCCGTTGTACATTATTCATCTAATAAACTCAAAACAGCTTGGCACAAAATGAGTTGTTGTCAGTGTGCTTTTTTTTTCGACATAACACGCACTTTCTTATGCTATATCCTACTTATAAGTAATAATACCCGTGATATTTCTTTACACTTGATATATTTACACCTTAAAGAACATTTTTTACCTAAAGCGTATGTCATGCAACCGCATTGTTCGAGAAACGTACCCAATTTTTTAAAATGGATGTTTCATCATTCGTTAGGACTTTGTTTCTAGGCTTAGCATGGCCTTAGTCAAATTAATAGGATTATTTTATGGGTCAGATATTAATTATGTGAATATTAATGCTAAATTAAGGTATGTATGAGTTAATTTGTTTTAAAGAAACACCTTAAATCGCAAGGTTTGAGCTGAAAATGTACCCCTTTCTATCTACACCGTAGAAATTTATTATTATTTTTGTTTGTACATTTACTTTTTAAAATACTGGTTGTCATGTTAGAGGCGCAACATTAGCAGACATAAAAATAACCAAATCACACACACATTCGCACATAGCCCCTCCCCTCCCCCCACACACACAAATCATTATGATTTTTACGTCTATATTTTCAATTTTAAAAAAGTAATCAAGAGTTTAAACTTTTCCAAAAGGATATTATCAGTGGCTGAGAAATAGTGCCACTCAGGGATCTGTGATATTATAAAATCATGACCCTAGAAATGAAATGCACCCTTCAAATAGTTCACAAAATTGCTCCTCTTTAAAAAAAAATACAATTCCGCTTTTTAACCCCACTCTTACAACAGTGTATAAACACTTATACACGTACCATAATATTATTTAAAATCCCGGCGCAAGGGCTCATTTCTTCTAAAATCAAGCATAATGTAAAAACCATCTCTGAAAAAATCATTGGAGATTGTTCTTCTCATTAACAGTTTTTAAGTCACATTCAATGATTTCCCGTTATCTTTTATTCAAGCACCCATGCAGATCGCATCGGCAGAAACTTGTGTTCATAACACTAACGGAATTTTTCATAATTCAGTGCATAATTTTAACTATACATAAAAGATTACGTGGTAACGTCTTTTCAATATTTAATTTCACTTTTAGCAATCTATGAAATAAATCGTTATTTCACAAATAAAACAAACACACAGTCACACGCACACACAGACGCACATACACACATAAACATAAACACACTCAAACACATGCATATTCACACAATCAGATTATAATCAAGATAAAAAAGTAACATCAAATAAATTAATAGAATAAAAGCTTCATGACGCCACTTAATGTTGTTTTTTTTACGGCGCGCAAAACCACACCCTCTGTTAATCTCAAACCCAAAATCATTATGATTTTTACGTCTATATTTTCAATTTTAAAAAAGTAATCAAGAGTTGCGTGGTATAGGGGCTTCTGACTGACGGACGCGCTTAGGCGCATTATTATATAGATAAATATTTTAAGTTTCCACTGGAAAAAATCTTTTCCAAATTTACACATTTCTTTAGGTTTTACTCTATCAGGATATCAAAGAATGCGGTCGATCCAACTCAGCAATGACACTAACAATTAAAGCATAAAATACCTTTGGTTTTTAAAGTAGAAATTTCAAGTTTCATTTTAATCCCCTATCACCCACATATTTTTTTTAACCTTGTACATTGTGTGTTAATCTGTGTTTTACGATAAATAAACAAACATATTTATAGTTGTTATTACATGTCATTGGTTTAAATAACTAAACCAAAACTATTTAATTTTTGTGACATGTTGTGTTTAAAAAAAATAAATTAAAATTGTTTTTTAAAGGAACAGTTGGTGAGATTTTTCATGTGAAATATTACTTTAGCAATATTCTGTAAAAACGGAACATATATAACAGATCAGATAATATATAGCAATGTCTAAATAGCAAATGCTCAGTTCATTTGTTATATCTTCGGTATTACCTTAAAACTTTAAAGTGAATGTTTACATGGCATGGGTTATTTAGTTATTTGATTAAAATATTGATAACAACTATATCCTAAACGTGGCGTAGCAAATGCCGCAGAATTGATCATAGATCGGGCAAAGTAAGGGAGGGGAAAAAAGAACACAAACAGCAAGTAGAGAAATCATAACAAAGCGAGTGAATGTAGTGCAATCAACCGAATTGCACTTGTCTTGAGACCAACATTTGTCATGCTAGCTTGCTCTGGTCGTCTTGTGCTTGTCTTATTTTCTGGCAAATTACATATATAGATAGGGCCACATTTCACGTATATAGCTAAATTGTAATTTTTTAAAAAGTATATTTCTAAATTATGATTTTTTACAATTACATTTCAGATGTTGACAATATCACTGTGTTTAATCTTGGCCTAGATTCAACAACTATCAATATTAGGGATAACAGAAAAGTTTACATGACTCTACGATTATCAGGGAATGAAAACATACATCGCCATTGTAGGATATATGGGAACAACGTCACATTTAGATTTACAGTGCTGCATGTGGACTTTGGTCAAACTTTGAAATGCAATAAAAACAATGTGAGCCAATGTCATGGAAATATTACCTCATTTTCAAGTGATGTAAGAAACTGTAGGCATACATGGTAAGTTTTGATGGTTGTTTAGTCGTAAACATTTGAAGATTGATATAATTTTAGTGTCAATAATCATAACTAATATTCAAATATTTTATATTTGAAGGGTGCGATAGATTTAATAATACAAATTACAAGTAAAAGTAAATATTCACATTAAAAAAAATAATACCTAAACTATTTCAATCCTGTTTAATCATATCAAGATTTAGTGAGAATTGAAAGTCATTCTAAACATGTAATTATAATGTCATTTTCACTTTCAAGAAATAGTACTAATTAATATATTTTGTTAAACACCAACATTTATTAACGTTAATCTTTAAAAATGTACACTAATTTTTGTCCCGATACCTGTACAATTTCCTTGAAATGCAATAATTAATTGAACGTTTTTAAATCAGAATATTGATTTTCAGTTATTGTAATAGTCTAAAAATATTTTTATTTAGATAAACTACTGAAAAAATAATATTATAGCAATTGAATTTGAGCACATTTGGAATTGATTACTGCATCACCTCAAATGCTCATGTTAAACAACATAATTTATTCAGATAATATAGAATTTAATTAAACTTATCCGTGCATGATATATTTTTGTGGCCAAATCAACATAATTTTTGTGCCTCATAATAATATATATATAATTGCCAACATCTTAATGAACCACCAAAAGCTGGAGGAGGTACATAACTTAAACAATCTAGGAGCCATTATACCTCAAGATAATACATGTGAAGCTGAAATTCGAGCTAGAGATGGGTCGGCAATGGCAGCAATGACGAAGTTTAACCTGCTAACAAAGCTCAGTCTTTATAGTGCTCCTGTCTAAATGATTTCCCTTTATGGATGTGAGACCTATATCAGTGTTCAAATGTCACGATCACATCAAGTGTTTTTGACATAAAGAGCTTCTTTGTGAATGATACATAGAAGCCTTAAAAGTTAGCTAAGCCCTTCACTGACATTGTTACAGACAAGATTGCTAGTCAATTGTGCTCGCAAGTCATGGCCGGGGAATCATCAATATTAAATACAGATAGATCTATTCTTTACTTGTAAATTTAACGTCAAAGAAAGCAGAAAAAACAGAGCCTAATACATTTCTTACCCTTGTTGGTCTTTAAGACTGATGTCTAGTAATTGGTAAACTAAACAATGTTATCGATTTCGCCATCTTTTGACTAACACAAAATTGTAAACAATTTCCACTTTTCTTATATTTAGTGCTTTTAAAGGAAAAAAATACGTCAGTTAATTAATTATTTCAGATGAGGCCGCGGGCCAGTTAAAATTGCATCGGGTCCGGACTTTGGACACCCCTGTGATAATGCATCAACGACAACCAAATTTCTTTTATCAAAGGATTTTAAAATAAATTAAAACCTTCATTTAATCTATTAATATAATTCTATTCATGTTTCAACCATGCGGATGACAAGCTGTCTTCCAGCCCCACCGACCAATCAGCTTGCAAGAAATGTTAGTGCAGAGGGTGGGGGGTCATCGAGACCTAACCAACAATACGTTCAATTCAGATCAATTACTTTGTTCTTTCAGAACAACACAATAGCATTGTCGCAGGGTGTGGGATCGAGCCCACATAAATGCCACCATAAAATGTTCAAAAATGTTCAGAAATGACTAACGTTAAGAAAGTCATCCGCTGACTTGGAAGGGGATGGGCGCCGCCAGTGTCTACCAAGCCCGAGAATGTTCTAATGGAACCATTAGAACTCCCTACGATCTCGAAAAAAAAAGAAAGTAGTCATAGGACTTGTAGAAAAATCACGGGGAAAGTCGTGTGTTTAATCCCCAGCTAAGATATTACTTTTATAGTTTTTAAAAATGTTTGTGTTTTTGCCAGTTAATTTCCAACTGTCATCGCAACAGGGATGTAAGTTTTATTTCTCGACATTGGCGTAATAACTTCGTGTTCTCTGTTGTGCTCAGTGACAGAAAATAAGTCACAAACACCCTTAACAATTACTTTCATAAAATGTCACCCGTCACTAAAACATTAGCTTTGTTCTGATTTCTTCGTGATGTAGTTTGTGTCTGTTCCCCCCCCCCCCTTTTTTTTTTCAATATTTTTGAGCAACCCTGAGGCGTATGCTACGCTGCGGGCATCTAGTTCATTACAATGCAGCACTGAAAAATATTCTATTTTCTTATTCCATTTAACACTGCATGAAAGTGACAGTTGATAAAATACAAATAAATACTCAACGTTTTAAAATGTATTGATAAAAATCACGGAAGATCATCATCAGATTTAAAAAAAATATGGCACTGGTACTTTTTTAATTTATGCAATTAAAGAATATATTCAATAATAAAATATATTTAATAATAAACTGAAAATAATGTTAAACATATATTTTAAATGGTATCATTATTATTTTCAATATATTTTTTTTCAAATATAGATTTCTAATTCTAATGTATTAAGAGGCTGATATAAAAACACTTCTCTTTAACAAAAAGTAAGGCCTTATTCAACTATTTATAACAGATAATGTCTGCAGTAAAAAATAAAATAAAGAAACCTTTTAACTGGTCCTCTGATTAATGGTTTTTTCATTAAAAAAACATTAATATTATTTATTGAAAGATAAAAATCTATTAAATAGATAGATAGAGTGACAGACAGACGAACACGCTAGCGGATCGATAATTTCATAGATAGATATTTAGATGGATAGACGGACAGTTTACATATTGACATGCAAATAGAGAGATAGATAGATAGATAGATAGATAGATAGATAGATAGATAGATAGATAAATAGATAGATAGATAGATAGATAGACAGATAGATATACAGATAGATAGATAGAAAGATATAGATAGATAGTTAGATCGATCGATCGATCGATATATTGATTTAATAGATAGATAGATAGATAGATAGATAGATAGATAGATAGATAGATAGATAATAGATAGATAGATAGATAGATAGATAGATAGATAGATAGATAGATAGATAGATAGATAGATAGATAGATAGATAGATAGATAACTAATTAAAGTGAAAAGATAACTCAATAAACAATGTATCCAAAGATGTATTTAGATGTATGAACGCATCTTATGTCTATCTACAACACGTATAACTTACTTTTTAAAATTCCTTTTCAACAAACAGTCCTATTTATCGTAATGCAAAATTAATTTTTTCTCATCACAGGCTTCCATCTGCTATATATAAAATGATTGAATGTGAAACTAAAGTTGTAAATATTGACATAGATATGTCAGGAGGCTTTGTCTGGATAGAGATTTACGGTAATTAAGATTTATGAGTTTTGAGATTAGAAAATTATGAATTTGGAATATTTATAATTATTTAAAATAAATTTTTGTTCAAGAATATAAATTTACTGGAAAAATGTATTCCAATATTTTGATAATATTGTTTTTATCAAATGTTTGGAAAATTCATAGAACTATCTGCAGTCTTCAAACAAATTAAACTTAAATGTAGTGGATCAAGATTTGGAAACGAATTCACAAGCTCCATGAGTACTCTGGGTAAGAAGACATTTTTAGTTTCCTTTCTAAAGGTGTGTTTATTACTTTCAATTTTTTAATGTTCACTTTGTTTTAAAACTTTTTAAAAATTGGTCACTTTAAAAAGTATCAATGCAAATAAATAGGCAATAAAATTAAATTGTAATTTTTTAAGGACATAAAATATCACGTAAAATAAAGCGTGAGTGAGCTCAAGTAATCTTTTTCCTATTTTCAATTAAACTTAAAGGTTTGGATGGCACTACCAGTATAGTAATCAATCTCTTCCGATAGTTACCGGTAATCGTTAAAAAAATTTGAATGAAAAGAAGGTTGAGGATAAACTACTTGTGTATTAGAATTTTTCAACCTAAGTGAAACAGTAATCAGTTACACACACATACAAAGGAACACGCATATATAAATACAAATACAAACAAGATCACAAAACTGTTTTTTCCGACCAAGAAAAATATAACATTTCTATTACTAGTACGATTACAATACTTTCCCTTTTGGTTCCATAGGAAACTGATAAAAGTCAAAACGACACTAAGTGACAAATCGAAAAAAAGACAAATCGAAATGTGAAAAAACCTGGTTATAAAACGACAGTTTGACAAAATAACAAGTTGAGAAAACGACAAGACACCAACGTCTCGAGTTTCAAATAGCGACTGCCAAAACAATGTCATACAGGCGACTTCACACTGGCAATTGTTATAAAACAGCAGCTGCCACAAAAACGATCATATGATAGCAGCTGTAGTAAAAAGCTATTGTCAAGACAGCGAAATCACCGGTTAGCTATTCTCGTCCAACCATTACATTTCAGCTAAATTGTCAACCAATTACAAATAATAATAATAATAATAATTACAATAATAATTATTATTGTTATTATTATTACAGTTATTAATAATTTTTATTTAAAATATTTTATTTTTAACAAATTTAACCAACAACTGCTCATTAAAACTCATGTACCAGAAATGAATTAAAAATAATAATTAATTTGAATAACCAATATATAATTGTAAAAGATGAAACAAGTTTACCTAAACAGAATCTAAACACACGAGAATGTTCAAGTCAAGTTACGTTTATGTCTACATTCATATTTCTTTAAAACAGGAATTAATTTTTCAAAATATTTTTACTCTAGCTGTAAAAAAAAAAAAAAAAAACAGAAAAAAACAACAAAACTAAACGCCATCTTAGCTCTCAAACTCCTAGAAATCTACTATTTATCGACTTCATCTGTGTCTCGTACACTATGTCACGCCTTTTGAAAAATATCTTAGAATGAAGTTATAGCAGTTATAATTTTAATTACGTAAGTTAAATGGTCGACTAAGAATTTATTCTAAATATGTTCTCGGACCTTCCAAACGTGGCGTAAGAGGGGAGGCGTGATTTAGTGTCTAAGTCAAACGGGATTGTTATATTGTAAATACTTAAACTTTTTGGGTATCATGTTTACTGTAAGTATCCTATGATCTGTTAAATATCACCACAGAGAATATTTTGCTTTTTAACACACCTAAAGCTCAATGACATGGGAATATTTTTAATATATTAATGGGACTTTTGAATTTGAAGGTACAAGTGCTATTTTCTTAAACTTAGACCTGATTTGGTGGCCATGCTATAGGGTAATACATGCAGGGATAATAATCATGATGAAATCATGCTAGGAGAACTGAAGATATATTATGAAATTTATAATCGTAGAAAACAGCTCTAATACAGCATTTCACAGTTTGTCATACATTGAATCCTCTAGAGCACATGTGTGAAAATAAAGTTTTTTTCTTCTCAAAACCAAAATATAATGGGACCGACAACTATGCCACCGCTGTGGACATCAAATTTCTTCAGTTTAACTCGCGCTTTAATTGTAATGTTTCTATTTTATTCTTTTTAATTCGGGTTAGTGTTTGAGAAAGGACAATGCATCAGTTGACCAATCAGTGGGGTCGCTATGGGGACAAAAATGGGACCAAGCTATGCGTGTTTGTTTATGGGCCACTTCGAGCACTGAGTGGAACAGGAATACACTGGTCGCCTCCCTGCGATCTAAAAGAGGTTCATAAATGACGATATCGGGATGACTCATATGGAGAGAAGTACACTGGACACATTTATTAAGTTTGTTGAATCTTCCCACCAATCCATTAAGTTCACTTATCACATTTCTAAACTCTCTGTCAAATGTCCTGGACATCAGTATAACTCTCCAGAAAAACTTCTTCCTAGCTTCGGCCTACTTCAAGGACTCCATTCCCTTTTCTCAACTTCTTCGACTCCGTAGGAGGACTTTGGGGAAAATGCGTTGGCAATGGAGGAGATTTTTTGACAAAGGTCTTATCCTGATGCCACACTTCAATATGCGCTTCAGCGAGTCAAAAGCTTCACTCATGCCGGCGCATTTTTACCACGCAAACTCGATACTAATGAGAGGAGCAAGCTGGTTCTCACATGCCATCCACACAACATTCAGAAATATTCCTGAAGATCCGAGCCATCCTCCTGGCGGACCCTGAGACGAAAAACATATTCTCCGCAGCCCTCATTGTATTTAGTAGTGACAGGAACCTGTGCGATCTTTTTGTTCGCACTCGCCTCCCCACTTCACCCAACTACCTGGGCACTTTAACATGCTGCCAAATTCGGTGTAAGACACGTACTTTTGTTGTACAAACTGACAGATAGTCTTCCCTAAGGGGATATTTTAGATTCAGGATGGCTTTACTTGCGATAGCCACAATGTTGTCTACACCATTGTGTGTAAGCGCTGCCCATTGAAATACATAGGGGAGACGGGGAGGTCATTTTCGTTCCAAATGTCGGAACACATTCGGGGAGATTACACAAGACAAACAGTGTCCCGTCTCCAAACACTTCAATGGACGCGACCATATGGGCGTCAAGGACCTGGCAGCCACAGCCATTGTCTCGTGCACAAACACACCGGATATAATCAGTCTTGAAAATAGATTAATACAAAATCTGGGACACTTGCCCCACATGGGATGAATGTGGTGTTCGCTTGGACCACCTAGGCGTTTTGCCCCACCCACTCTCTCCTTTCCTATATAAACTCGATCTGCTCTCTCTCAGCGTTACTTTCTTCGATTCTTAGATTTCACCGCAGAGAAGTTTTTATTTTTTATATACGTTTTATTTGTGTATTGTATGTCTGTTAAAAAAGGCTCTTTGTCGAAACGTCCGCTGTTTTGTTACGTCATGTCCGGCTAACCCTTACCTTGTTTACGTCTTTTCCATTTAATACGACTAAAAGAGCTGAACACAAAATTAGGATTTCAGCTAGATGTTAAAATTCTTCAGGCTAATTTATGCTAATAAAACTAGTTGAAATTGGACATATTTTGAGAATATCTATGACACGAACATTAATATCTAATGAAATTTACTACCAGAGACTTTTTTGAAGAGGTACATTGGTAAATAAGTGAGAGCTATCAATTTTGAAAAAAAAGAAGTAAGATAAAAAATAAATAAAATTCGGAGTACTCAAAGACGTCAACTGCCGCCTCGCATCCGGGCAAAACAGCCACTGTTAAAACAGCGACCGTCAAAACAGCGACAGTCAAAACAGCGACTGTCAAATAGCGACTGCATCAAAACAGCGACTGTATCAAAATAGCGACTGTATCTAAACAGCGACTTTTTTCTTTTGCTTGTGATAATGCAGGTTTTTTGTAGAGAAGGGACAATATAAAATTAAATACAATCAACTGGAGGTGTGTATAAATAAATGTTGGTGTTTTAAAGAGTGCATACACAGTGTCAGGTCATACGGGCCCTGCGGCTTGAACGATAGTGTCCGCTATGCGGTGTTAGTAACTATTTAATGTATTAACTTTATATACTGACAACTTTGTACATTTTATTACTATTCAGTTTTTATGCTAGGTAGGTCTACACAAGAAAGCGAAGTGAATGATAGGGGCGCAGGTTTGTGGTGGTTTCAGTGCCTGCGAGGTTCACCATTCATGTCAACATCTTAAATAAAAAAAAATAATTTATCAATTGACTTTGGTTTTACGATGAAAAGCGTAAAACCACAGGAAAAAAATACTTAAAAAAAAACAATGATAAATGCGGTCCTTTCTAATTATATTTGGCTTGGGAGTGGGGGGAACATTGACCTTTATTTTATAGTGTAATGTTTACCTATTGTTGTTGCGAGTGTTATGCGAGTGTTATGCGAGTGTTATGGGAAAGGTAAATAATGGAATGAGAGGCAGAATGAATTTAGGTACCTTTTCAAAGGACTATCTGACCACGTGGCATTTTTTATTGTCCTATTACATCGCCACTTTAATCAGGGTGGAGAGATCGACTGAAGTGTACCGAGAACAGGCACTGTTCTTTGGCTAGCCCATGTTACATCAGGACATGTTACGAGGGCTAGACTTAGCAACGACCACAGGTCAACCTTTGCTGGAGAGATTTATGGGATATGTAAATAAAATGACTGGAGGTAGAGTGAATCTACGTACCTTTACCTGACGACGTGACGTTTTTATTGTCCGATTACATTGGATCGGGTGTGCTTAGCTGGACGTTGACAAGTATACCGGGTATATTTGCATGCTTGCAAACAACAAGCTGTTGATGATTTACTAAATCTGAAGTACCAAGCCACATACACACGTCATCATTTCACTGACTGCTAGCTAGCGAGAGAAAACTAACTGCATATATCAGTTGTGTTCAATGAAAAGACAATGAAAAGGGGTCTATGTGTTATAAAAGTTAAGAACCACTGTGTTAGATTTACGATTGGGCCAGAATAGCTTTGCGGTGAAGTCGCTGTTTTGATACAGTCGCTGTTTTGAAGTCGCTGTTTTGACGGTCGCTGTTTTGACGGTCGCTGTTTTGAACCCGTGCCCTGCCGCCTATACTCATTTATAATGCTTTGAGTACTTTGACTATGATTAAACTAAAAAGTCGACTGGTTGGAATTATGGGCCTAACTTTATATAACACTAGCAATTTACCCGCGCTTTGCTGCGGAAATTAGGGTTTCAGCGAGCGTTTCGAAACCGCGTAACACTAATTAAAAACACCATTTGAGTTTAATCTGAATAAAGATGGATATACTAAATAGATTAACTTCAACCATTCAGGCTCCTTACTACACAAGAACTTGGAGATTTAAAGATGCGTCTTTTTTATAAACTTCACATTGGGGAAAAACCTATATTTCGACAATCGTCACCCTAGTGAGAGGTGATTTAATCTTACCATCGTGGGAAGGAATGGGGGGGGG
>MUZC01000219.1:395279-416871 GCA_002072015.1 Radix auricularia
TAGAGCCCTTATAAGGAAAAAACATTTTGGACCCCCGGCCCCACATTAGCAAGATTTTTAAAATTCTTTTTCACCAATTTGCGTCGATAGTGGGTACCCAACAACTCCCCAAAGTTTCATGCTTCTTCCTACACGGGAAGTTGAAGAATTAGTGATTTGGTAAAAAACAGTTTTTGGGCCCCCGGCCCCACAGGAGCGAGATTTTAAAAATTGTTTTTCGCCAATTTACGTAATGAGGGAGTACCCAACAACTTCCCAAAGTTTCGTGCTTCTACTTACACGGAAATAGGAAAATTGGTGATTTGGGCCCCCGCCACCCATGAAAAGAAATTTTTATAGAGTTCATATAAGGAAAGAATTCTTTTGGGCCCCCAGCCCCACATGAGCGAGATTTTAAAAATTATTTTTCGCCAATTTTCGTCGTTAGTAGGTACCCAACAACTTCCCAAAGTTTCATGCTTCTACCTACACGGAAATAGGAAAATTGTTGATTTTCAAATTTTATAGAGCCCATATAAGGAAATAATTTTTTGGGCCCCCGGCCCCACATGAGCGAGATTTTTAAAATTATTTTTCGCCAATTTTCGTCGTTAGTANTTCGCTAATTTTCGTCGTGAAATGGAACCCAACAACTTCCCAAAGTTTCATGCTTCTACCTACACGGAAATAGGAAAATTGTTGATTTTCACATTTTATAGACCCCATATAAGGAAATAATTTTTTGGGCCCCCGGCCCCACATGAGCGAGATTTTTAAAATTATTTTTCGCCAATTTTCGTCGTTAGTAAGTACCCAACAACGTCCCTAAGTTTCACGCTTCTACCTATACGGAAAGTTGGAGAATTAGTGATGTAGGCAAACAAAGTTTTTGGGCTCCCGGCCCCAGATGAGTGAGATTTACAAAATTCTTTTTCACCAATTTTCGTATTCAGAGGGTACCCAACAACTTCCCAAAGTTTCATGATTCTACCTATACGGGAACTTGGAGAATTAGTGATGAATCAGTCAGTCAGTCAGTCAGTCAGTCAGTCAGTCAGTGAGGGCTTTCCCTTTTATTAGTATAGATAATTGTAAAAAACCGGTCTGAATTTTATTTTATAAACCTTATATTTAATCTCCTCAAATTGACAATAACTATTAATAATAATACTTTAATTTTAATTAGTGCTTAAAGTTCATTAAAATCATTACAAGTTATAAACTTAAGACTCAAGACCAAGTCAAGTTTGAACAAGTCTCATCTATACTAATAAAAGGGAAAGCCCTCACTCACTCACTGACTGACTGACTCACTGATTCATTACTAATTCTCCAACTTCCCGTCTAGGTAGAATCATGAAACTTTGGGAAGTTGTTGGGTACCCTCTGACTACGAAAATTGGCGAAAAAGAATTTTGAAAGTCTCACTCATGTGGGGCCGGGGGCCCAAAAACATTTTTGCCTACATCACTAATTCTCCAACTTCCCGTATAGGTAGAAGCATGAAACTGTGGGAAGTTGTTGGAGACACTCTTACGACAAAAAATGGCGAAAAAGAATTTTGAAATTCACAGTCATGGGGGCCGGGGCCCGAAAAATGTTTTTTTCCTTATATAAGCTATATACTAATTGAAAATCAATAATTCTCCAACCTCTTGTGTAGGTACGATCATGAAACTTTGGGACTTTGTTGGGTACACTCTGACTACGAAAATTGGCGTAATAGAATTTTTTTAATCTCACTTATGTGGGGCCGGGGGCCCAAAAACTTTTTTTAAACCTACATCACTAATTCTTCAATTTGCCGTGTAGAGGGAAGCATGAAACTTTGGGAAGATGTTGGGTACCCTCTTACAAAATAAATTGGCTAAAAAGAATTTTGAAATTCACACTCATGGGGGCCGGGGCCCCAAAAATGTTTTTATTTTCTTATATAAGATATTTACTAATTGAAAATCAATAATTCTTCTATTTCCCGTGTAGGTATCAGCATGAGACTTTAGACATTTTTGAGTACATGCTTCCGACGATAATTGGCAAAAGAGAAAATTAATTTTTCCACTCATGGGGGCTGGGGCCCCGAAAACCATTTTTTCATTATAAGAGCTATATATATAAATTGAAAATCACCAATTCTCCTATTTCCCGAGTAGGTAGACTTATCAAAGGTTGGAGAATTATTAAATACACTTTCACGATGCTAGCAGGTGAAATATGTTTTAAAAGTATCTCGTACTGGGGGGCTAGGGGCCCAAATTTAAAAACTGAAAATCACTAATTCTCCTATTCCCCATGTAGGTAGAAAGCATGAAACTTTAGGAAGTTGTTTAATACAATCTCCCGATGATAATTGGCGAAAGAGAACGTTAAATTCCAACTCAAAGAAATACTGGGGCCCAAAAATAATGGGGACCCCCCAAAAAAATTTTTCCCCTTAAATGAGCTATTTACAAATTGCAAATCATTAATTCTCCTATTTCCCTTATAGTTAGAAGCAGGAAAATTTGTACATTTTTTGAGTTCATGTTTCCAATGATACTTTGCAAAAGAGAATGTTAAATTTCCAACTAATGGGGGCCGGGGCCCCCAAAACGTTTTTCCTTAAATGAGCTTTATAAAAATTGAAAATCACTAATTCTCCTATTTCCCATATAGGTAGAAGAATGAAACTATGGAAATTTTTCGAGTAGAAGCTTTCGACGAAAAAGATGCAAAAAGATTTCCCACTAATTGGTAACCAGGGGCCCAAATATATTTTTTCTTATTTAAAAAACCGACTTATCACTAATTCTTCAATTTTCCGTGTAGGTAGGAGCATGAAACTTTGGGTAATTGTTAAGTACCCTCTCACGACGATTTTTGGTGTAAAAGAATTTTGAAATGCACACTTATGGGGGCCAAGGCCAAAAAAACGTTTGTTTTCTTATATGAGATTTATAAAAATTGAATATCACTAATTCTCCAATTTCTCGCGTAGGTAGACTCCTGAAATGTTGGGGAATGGATAATTACACTTTCACGATGGAAGCAGATGAAAAAATATTTAAAATATCTCTTAATGGGGGCGAGGAGGGGGGGCAAAAGTCGTTTTTTTTCCCTAAAATAAACTATATTAAAATTGAACATCAATAATTGTCCCTTTCCCCATGTAGGTAGAAGCATGAAACTTTGGGAAGATGTTGAGTATAATCTCCCGATGAAAGTTTGCGAAAGGGAATGGTAAATTTCCACTCATAGTGGGCCCGGGGGTTTTCTTATAGGAAAAACCGACTCATCACAAATTCCAAAAGTCATCGTCTAGGTAAAAACATAATACTTTTGGAAGTTGTTGGGTATCCCCTACGATGAAAATTGGCGTAAAATAATTTTAAAATGCATACTCATGAGGGCCGGGGCCGAAAAAATGTGTTTTTTCCTCATATGTGCAATATACAAATTTAAAATCTTAATTTTCTTATTTCCCGAATAGGCAAACACATGAAAATTTGGGGTTTGTTAAATACACTTTCACGATGGTAGCGGGTGAATAATTATTTAAAATATCCCTTACTGGGGGCTGGGGGGCCCAAATGTAGTTTTTTTCCTCATATTAACTATATAAAAAGTAAAAATCACTAATTCTCCTATTCCATGTAGGTAGAAGCATAAAACTTTTTGGAAGTTGTTGGGTATCCTCTTACGACGAAAAGCGGGGTAATATAATTTTAAAATTCACACTCATTGGGGCTGGGGCCTCAAAAACGTGTTTTTTCCTAATATGTGCTATTTACAAATTGAAAAGCAGTACTTTTCCTATTTCCTAAATAGGTAAACTCGTGTAACTTTGGGGGTTTGAAGACACTTCCACGATGGCAGCAGGTGAAAAAATATTTAAAATATCTTTGCTGGGCACCGGGGACCCAAATATAGTTTTTTTATGCACTCACTCACTCATCACTAATTCTCCAACTTCCTGCAGCAACGCGCGGGGAAATAGCTAGTCTTCTCATAATTATAACTTTAAAAAAGTTAAAAATTCATTTACATTTTTAGAAAAGTTTATCCTTATTACAATTTGAAAGAAATTTCTAAAAGTAAATTTCAATATCAAAATGACTTTGAAAATCAAGTTAGTACATTGTAATTATCTAAAAAGTACAATTTACAGTGAACTCTTTTTTTTTAAATGGTAGGATAAAGTTCGAGATAGCTAGTTTCTGATTGGTTGCAGTTATCAAAAGCATGTTCTCAATCCTTAGTGAAAGACACCTGAGAATATTAGGATTTATGTAAAAAGAATGTGTCCTGGCCGCATCTTCTGGCGACATTTTTAAGGACATCATATATGGATAACTGGCATCAGATACAGGAAGACAGATCGCCCACGTCTGCGATTTAATGATGTCTGATAGAGGCACATAAAAGCAGCTATAATATTTAAAAGTGAAAAAGAGTGTAAGGAAGAAGTCCGATCTACGTTGCAAACATGTAATAGAAGGGGTTATAGTAGCAAAGGAGCGAAGAATGGGGAGGCTAAAGATAAAAGAGCTATAATAAAGGAAAACATATTGGGAATCACAGAATTTGTGTGCAAAAGCTGTGGTAAAGACTCACTCAAGGATAAGACTGCACAGCCAGACGCCGAAAAGCAACTCAAACCAACGGTGAAGCATAACTAATTTGCGAGATTGAAGGATGCCGAAGGAATCACTTAATGGGGGCTTTAAATTTTATTGGATACGAGAAAGAACAAATAATTAGTAACCGACCGAAAATAAAAAAAAGGAAATAATGTTGACCTTTTAAATATTTGTGTACACAACTTTTAAATTATTTTAACAGTTCTAGTCTATATTATTTCATAGATATTGCTTTAATAAAATATAAAAATTATAAAGCTTTAATTATTGAATGTAAAGATATTTTATGATTTATTATTTTTTGTTTTTACATAACAGTAATTCTGTTGTTTTTTTCAGACAAAGCACAATCGTCTGCATTTAAAACTCATTCAACTGATACAATGGGATCGATTTACATTGCAGATCATACCGGTAAATGCAAGAATTTTAGTCATTCACAAAACAATGCAAAATATTATAAATATAATATACTTTTAATTTATCTTTAAATTAAAACATCATATCATATAGAGATAATGAAGATTTTACATGCATTATTATTATTACATGATAACTATGGAATTATATTATATATATGTATATTTAAAAAATAAGAAATTAAATCCTTAGACAATCACATATATTAGTGTGTTATAACTACGTCTTACTGGAAAATCAAAATCACATTCCATCATAAACACGAGAATTAAATGATATTGGAAATATAAAAATGAATATAAAATCGTTTCATTTCACATTATACCAAAATAAATATATAATCTTTGACTCTTTCAATTATTTTTTAAAGAAAGACTCACTGAAGAATAAATTTTATAATTAATTCATGATATTGAATTCTTTTTCTGATTTATTTGAGTTGTGGTTATTGAAGGAAACAATAAATATTAGACTTAAGTTTTGTAATTAAAAAAAAAATATATATATATTTATCATCCTTCGATCCCATGTTTATTTACAGACACCAACCTCACTACTGCAACCACACACGAATCACATGCAAATAAAAGTTTTAATGAAACTGGTATATTTTCTAAAATAATTTTGTTATATTAACAATGCTTCAATTTTTTTTTTACTTTTAATACTTTCGTTTTTTTTTTCAAAAACCAGCTTCATACTGTTTCTTTTCAAAAGATACAAATTCTTTGATTTCTTTAACATGTTTGTGCAATTGCAGCATTTGTAGCTTGGCTCACATACTTAAAGCAGTCGCTTTATTTTCAAACATTGTTTTAAAACCTAGTTATGATAACAAACATTATTGAATGATACAGAATACATTAAGTAATAATGAATCACATAATTATACACATATATACTATTAGCGCACTGCATTAATACACAAATAAAAATAACATTTACATTTTGGTAATTTAAAGAGATTTAATAGTCATGCTTATTTAAAAAAAATATCTTAGTGTATTTAACTTATTGAAGTTAAATAGAAAGTAATTTAGCTAAATTTAAAATGTAATTTGAAGTAAAAATATAATGTAATTTTTGTCAACGTACTAGCAATTTACCCGTGCTTTGCTGCGGAAATTACGATTTCAGTTAGCTTTGAGAACCTGCTTAACACCAATTCAAAACAGCTATTGATTTTAAACTGAATCAAGATGGATATACTAAATATATTAATTTCAACCGTTCAGGCTCCTATGTACACAAAAACTTGGAGATTTAAAGATGCGTCTTTTTTATATAACTCTTATTAGGAAAAAACTTATATTTCGGCAATCGTCCTCATAGTGAGAAAGGATTTAATATTTTTTACCTCTAGCCATCGCGGGGGAGGGGGGTAATCAACAACTTCCCAAATTTTCAAGCTTCTACCTACACGGAAACTTGGAGAATTAGTGTTGATTCAGTTTAATATAGCCCATTTTAGTTTTTAAAAAAAAGTTTTGGGCCCCCGCCACCCATGAAAAGAAATTTTTAAAATGTATATAATTATTTTTCCATGTCTATCTACACGGGAAATAAGAGAACTACGGATTTTTAATGTTTATTAATCTCATAGGAGAAAAAAATGTTTTTGGGGCGCCGGCCACCATGAGTGGGTAATTCAAAATTCTTTTACACCGACTTTTCCCAAAGTTTCATGCTCCTACCTACACGGAAAATTGGATAATTAGTGATGAGTCAGTTTTTAATATTAAAAAAACTAACTTTTGGCCCACGGTCCCCCATGAGAGGGAATGTTAACATTCTCTTTTGCCAATTTTTGTTGGGAGATTGTACTCAACAACTTCCCAAAGTTTCATGCTTCTAGCTACACGGGTAATGGAAATATGACTGATTTTCAGTTTGTATATATTTGGAAACAACTACATTTTGGCCCCCGGTCCCCAGTAAAGGATATTTGAAATATTTTTCAACCTTCTACAATCACCAATGTGAAATTATTAAGTCCCCAACGTTTAATGTGTCTACCTTCACGGGAAATAAGAGAATTATAGATTTTAAATTTTTATAAATCTCAAATAAGAAAAAAAAAAGTTTTTGGGGCCCCGGCTCCCATGAGTGGGAAATTAACTTTTTTTTCAAATTAATGTCGGGACCATATACTTAAAAAATTACAAAAATTTATGATTCAACCTACACGAGAAATAGGAACATTGGTGATTTTAATTTTTTATAGAGCCCCCCCCCCCCCATATTTTTTGTGTGTTTTTTGGCCCCCAGACCCACATGAAAGAAATTTTTCAAATTCTTTTTTCACCAATTTTCGTAAATAGAGAGTACCCAACAACTTCTCAAAGTTTCCTGCTTTTACCTACACGAGAAACTGGAGTAGTAGTTATGAGTCAGTTTAAATATAAGAAAAACAATATTATGGCCCCCGGCCCCCCATGAGAGGCAGCTTTAGTTTATTTTTGCCACGGGAGCGTGTACACAAATATTTCCAAAGTTTCATACTTCTACCTATATTGTAAAAGGGAGAATTAGTGATTTTCAATTTTTATTTAGCTCATATATTGAAAAAAAAAAGTTTTTGGAGCCTCGGCCCCAATTTCAAATTTTCTTTTCACCTATTTTTGTCGTAAGAGGGTTCCCAACAACTTCCCAAAGTTTCATGCTTGTACCTATAAGGGTAGTTGGAGAATTAGTGATGAATGAGTGAGTAAGGGCTTTCCGTTGTATTAGTATAGATAAAAATAATTTCAAATCAATTATATTGAAACTAAACAAAATAATCCAGTAAACTTTAAAAGTATTTTCCTGGCCGTTACACATCAATTGGTCAAACTCACCATATTTGCAAAGACATGAGCACTCTATCTGGTATGGTTCAGGAGGAGTTCCTAGTGCAAACTCGAATATTAGAAACAGTTGCACAGACATTTCAAATTTATAAATGCAGTTGCCAAGGGAAATTGCGTTAAAAAGAATTAGCGATACAATAAAAATGCGAAATTTTTTTATTCCAGTTTTAGTGATATTCACATGGATACAATCTCAGACAAGCCTCCCTGAGCAAACTTTTACATAATTCAGATAAAAGCAGAAGACAAATGCATATGTTGGCAAACTCACTATCCCGCACTTTATCCTACCATTTAAATAAAAGAGTTCACTGCAAATTGTATTTTTTAGATATATACAACGTACTAACTTGACTTTAAAAGTCATTTTGATAACGAAATTTACTTTGTGAAATTCCTTTTAAATAGTAGTAAGGATAAACTTTAAAAAATAAATCTCCAAAGTTTCATACTTCTACCTATACGGGAAAAAGGAGAATTAGTGATTTTCAATTTTTATATAGCTCATATATTGAAAAAAAAGTTTTTGGAGCCTTAGCCCAAATTTCGAATTTAATTTTATAAAAAACAGGGTACCAAACAACTTCCAAAAGTTTCACGCTTCTACCTACACGGGAGAATTAGTGATGAATTAGTGAGTCAGTCAGTCAGGGCTTTCGCTTTTATATGTATAGAGTATAGATATTCATTATTATTATGTCACTGAAGACCTGATTAGTAATATCATCACATACATTTGTATTCGCTATAGACTAATTCACCCATAAGTATTATTAATTGCCATATAAGAGATCATAATTTAAATTTAGCGACGCATTTCGATTGGTTAAGATCTTATAAATGTCAAACCGTTCAAAATGTCACTCAAAAGGTTTTCTTAAATTTGTAGTACATGAAATTATGAATTAAGTTAAGTTAATGAGAAGACTACATTGTAAGTTGTTAATAGTGTATGTCTTTATAATTATGTACCATTTATAAAAGTGCCAAATGTTTTTATATCTCAAGCATTTTAAAATTAAAGATATAGTTTTGTATTATTTTATATTCATTGCCTCAAGTAAAATTACACTGCATATTTAAATGCATTGGCTTTTAACTTTTACATATATTGGGAACTGCTAAAGATTATTTCTGAGATGGTTTTAGAATTATAATATACATTTTCCTCTATAAAAAAACAT
Source organism: Radix auricularia (assembly GCA_002072015.1). Classification (NCBI taxonomy): domain Eukaryota; kingdom Metazoa; phylum Mollusca; class Gastropoda; family Lymnaeidae; genus Radix; species Radix auricularia. The sequence continues at coordinate 404,331 of MUZC01000219.1, forward strand.
TTTGTTTTTTTCAAATAATATTTTCAGTCATTGTCCAAGCTTCTTAAAATATTACAATTTCAATCTATAATAGTTACTGAAATAAACAGGATATAGATGATGGTCAGCATTGTAAGACTGCAAATACAAACCACGGATTGCTTATCTAGCAAGAGAAAATTAAGCACCACAATGTTCAGTGAATTTTCGGAATGGCGCAATTATACTATTTTCATTCATAATGTCTCAGACAAAAGACTTCAGTTTAAAAAAAAATTAAACCCTTTATTTAACTCATTGTGTCTGTTTAATTCCCTGATTGTTTTTCGGAAAAACTAGATTGATTTTTAACCAACTTCCCGCATCCTTGCGAGCTGAAATTTTCATATAGAATCGGGTCGACGATAAAAACTATCTATAAAAATTTAAAATCAATCGACCGTAATGTAATTAGATCAAGGAATTTTTAGATTATCTGAATTTATTTCTATGCTATAGTGTGCGTAATGTAGTAATATACTTCTTAAATACTTTCATGTTGTTATCTGCAGTGCTTATTACATTATGATACTAGTAATAGCTGATATGATTGGCGTTGCCCACTATATTAATCGTGCTGTTATATCCATTATCCTGTGTTCAAATCCAGGTGACATTTAGCAGGCAGACCGTAGTAGTTTGTTTTTGTTTTTTTTTACTATAAATCTTTTAAATATGAGAAATAACTACGATTTTGGCTACTTCGATTTTCATGTGATTCGTATTATAATAAACATACTTTTAATGATTGATTTAAAAGACATATTGTGATTTTTCTTCATATAGCCTTGCATCTGTTTTTTTTTCAGACAAAACACATTTAACTGCATTTGAAACTTTGTCAACTGAAACAAAAGGAACGATGGACTTTAATAATCATACAGGTAAATACATATGTTTATAAAAACAGAAAGTGTATAAATACTGTGTTTTGCTTTTGAAATGTTAATTTTTTAAATTAAAATATCTAATGATATACTGATATTGAAGATTTTACTTTCATTTTTGTTTGTTATTAATTATTTGATAACTATTGATTTATAATATAAAAAATTATATATGAAATGAAAGTAATTAAATCCTGACATAATCAAGTATGTTAAGGTCTTATAAATACGCAATGGTTTTTATAGAAAAGACAAATACTCATTCAGTCACACAAATACGATAGCTAAATGGCATTGGCCAATCCAAACAAACAAACACAAAAATATTTTAATTTTCCTTAATATAAAGTAAATGGATAATATTTGCGACTCTCTATTATTTTTTAAACACAAATTCATCTTTTCATTAATTCGCGTTAAAAAATTCTTTTTCTGATTATTTGATTTGTGATTATTGAAGGAAACAATAATTTTAAAATTTAAATTTGTAATTTAAAAAAAATACTACCAGTCATTGACCCCTTATTTATTTACAGCCACGTCCTTGACTACTTCAACCACACATGAAACACATGCAAATAAAAGTGTTAATGGAACTGGTAAATTTTCTAAAATAAATTTTATATATCAACAATGCTTTAAAATTTTTTGAACACTTAAAATAACCAGCCACTTGCCTTTTTTTTAGATATATCAAAATTGTTTGATTTTTTAAACATGTTTGTGCATTTGTAGCTTGGCTTCAAATAATTAAGTTTTCGCTTTTTGTCTGCAAACAGTGTTTTAAAAAATATTTCATTGTAACAAACATTATTTGTAATAAAGAAATAATTAATAATAAAATAACACATTTATACACACATAAAGATCTATATTTGTATTAGGAAACAAACAAAAAATATCTTATTTTCGTCCTTAAAAAAAGATTTACAGAAAGTGCGATATTAAGTCACATAATTCTTGGAATATACACTGTAGGCTACTAATTAGAAAGAATTAAATCTAAATTTGAGTAATTTTTTAAAGCTTGTGTCCTTGAATAAGTGGCGTCATGAGGGGGGGGGCGGGGCGGGTGAGCCCCCCGGTGGACACCATTGGAGTGGGGGTGACACCAAAGACAACAATTTTATTGTTTTCGATTTTATGGGGAAAAAAAGAGAAAACATTTCTTTCATCAAAAAGAAATTAAGAAATACGATGAAGTAGCTAAAGCGAAAACTTTTAATTAAAGAAAAATCCAATAAACTGGCAATAATAAAAGAACCCAACAAACAACCATTATTATACAAATTTGGAAAAAGAGAAGAAAAAAAGTTGCACCAGTGAGATCTTTAAAAAGACTGGATGTTTTAAAAGATATTAAGCAGTTTGAACTTTGAAATACACCAACAGCATGCATGGACGAAGCCCACCTCTCTACTCCCTCCACCTAAGTGGGGTTTTGGGGGTGGGGAAGTGTGATTTTTCTCCCCACAAAATATTTCAAGAGATGTTTTTTCTTTGTTGCTACTTTTCTAGAAGAAAATTATGGATTCGTTTTCTTTGAGTTAATGTTTTGCTTTATTTATATTCATTCAAAGCGTGCAAGCATAGTTATGTATATTTATATGCAAGAAGTCCTCCGGTTACGACGGTCTTATCCCAACTTACGCTGTTTGGTGTTTACGAACGCGCCAACATAAAGATTAATATTAGGCGTTATTCCGTATTTTTATATTTAAAAAATCTTTTGTCTTTGTGAGGTAACAAATCATTTTCTCTATTTGAAATCTTAAAGTCCTTAAAAATTATTATTATTTTTATTTTAACCTACAACTTTCGTGTGCGCATTGTTCTGATTACGAAGTTATAAATCAAGTCATTAAAGCTGTGAGTGAGTTTACAATAGTTCCTTTTCAATGCTAATTAGAAAGAAAATATCAGTCTTGTTTGTTCCCTGAAAATTCGAAATTATTTTTATATTCTTTTCAACTTTATAAAAGAGAGAGATCGATCCAAAGTGCGATGTTACATGTGTAAAGGACTGTGTAAAATTCAAGAGCAGCAGAATTTTTAGCTCGGTGCACATGTTTTCATTTTCGCATTGAGCTACTTTTTTTCTTTAAATGGAGCCTGGGGCTGAATAATAAAATTTTTATGAGTTCTGAAAATTAACTAATTCTGAAGGTAAGCAGTCTTTGAAATCATTTGAATATTCTTCCATTAACTTGGCTGCTGCCCATCTGATCGCGTAATTGCTTAGGTCAGTTAGGTTTGTAATAAGGCCAAATTTCTCATGGATGTCTTTATGTGCGCCTAACCGATGTTGTACGGCTCAAGAAAGTGTGTCAATGATGACCTGAAATATCGTCTTTATCAAACTGAAGATTGTTAATTCTCATTTTTCCACGGACTTTACCTTTCTTTTGTCTTCATAGGAATCAAATTAGGAATGAAGCCATTTAAAAAACTCATTGAGAGACTTCAAGTGTGTAGATGAATTCAAAGATAATCTCGGTTCTTAAAGAGATACATTCGTTTTCTGAAATCTTTCTAATAGTGTTTCCCCAATTTCAAGTAAAATTGAAACTTCCATTTTTTAAAGTTCCTCCCAAAATCCTCCTGCTTCAAGCTAACAGTCACGTGTCTGATTTTCGTTTGTTGCTTATTCTTTTGGTGCTGTAATATTGTCATGGTTTGAGTTATTAACAGACCTTCCATGTCGGGCTGACAATCTTTTGTCACACAAGGCTTTTTAACAGGTATCAATGATATGTGTTTTTTCAGTACCTGTGAACGATGAAAAGACGCAACAAGCCAGGTATAAAGATTTTGCAGATGACAAAACAATTCTGACTTCAGCAGGATAACCTGCTGCACTTTTCAAAACCAAGTTAAGTGAATAGGCTGTAAACGTCAGATAATGAGCAAAACCGCATTCCTCACAAAGGGTAGCCTTGACTTCGTTATTTTGTCTACTCATATTTGCAGCATTACAATATGACTGTCCAAGGCATTTTTAGGGATTCCTACAAACATTTTCCTATCTTTATTATTGACTATAATACGATTTAAATCATTGGAGCCCCTGGCTTTAGCCTGCTCAGCCAACCCCCTTTCATCCACCATAGGGGGAGGGGTCAAGCATGTGTGACGAGTGGGCGGTATGTTTTAAAAATATGTCTTCACATACAAAACGTACAACGTTTTTAAAAAAAAAAAAAAAGTTCCACTATAATATTTGATTGTTTACAATTTATTTAATGGCGTTTTCAATGGCTTCATGCGTATTACAATATTAGAGTTTAGAATTACACTAAATACACATTGAAACGACAAAAAATAATCAGCAAACTTATTTATTTATTTAGAAAATACGATTTTTTTTTTTTGGGGGGGTGTAATAGCTTTGCGATGTCATAACGGAAAAAAGTGGTGGGGTTCTAAGTTTTTGTGATAAAGTATGACGCGAGGGGGAAGGTCACAAATCGGCAACCTCACATGACGTCATTTATGGACGTCTTCTCAAACTGTAAAGGGTGACACCATGGGCTAGCGCCCTGGGGATACCAAACCTATCGACGCCTCAGCCGTAAATGACTATTTTTATTGCTTGCATCTCCTCAATTCTGTGCTATAAAAATATTTGCTCTGCTGTTTTTAATTGTTATGGCGGCTGGGTAGTGAAGTCAATAGTGCGTTAGCCTCAAAAGCTGAGGGGCGTGGGATCGAGCCCACGTCAAAGCCACTACAAAAATGTTGAGAGTTGACTAACGCTAAGAAAATTTACCGCTGGCCTGGAGAGGGATGGGCGCCGCAGTTGTCTACCAAGCCCGACAATGCTCTAATGGAAACATTGTAACTCCCCACGACCTCGAAAAAGAGGTTATGGGACTTTAAAAAAAATAGTCATTGGGGAAAAATGTCAATATCTTATTTTAGTTAACTTATTATCTAATTATTAAATAGACAGTAATGTAGCAATATATTAAATGTAATTACCACACCATTGTCTTGAAGTAAAAATATAATTACATTTATGTCAACGTATATACATTATCATTATGTCACTGAACAAGTGATTAGTAATTTGATCACATTCATTAGTCTTCCCAAAACAGTAAATCATTTTCATAAGATACTATCTTTACTTTCAATGGCAATAAAAATAACACATAGTTCCACAATGAGTCAGTGGGTCATTTTATACACATACACACACAGACGCACACTTAAAATCATAAAAGCAAATACACACACACGCATAAATATATATATTTGTTGTTTTTTTTGGTCTTGTTCCTTGTTCAGGAAAATAACTTCTCCACGAAAACTACTGGAGAAAATTTGAATATTTATAAGGATTTTATTTTGGAATATAGTACAAGAAAATTGTTCTTATTAAAATGTCTACCTAGATGTCGTATGAGATCAAATATTACAACCGGGTTGTTCTTTTATAAACAAAAACATATTTTTTATGAAGTTTTTTTTGTTTAGAAATTGAATGCTTTTCTATAATTTTTATTTAGAACATCTGTTAAAAAGTTACGATCTACTTTAACTGCGCTTTTCTTTTTCGTTTAAATAAATGAATAAACAAATAAAGTTTTAAAATGTTTAAAAACAAACAGTAAATATTCTGTAAAGCCATTTTATTGCAATGATTATAGATTTCAAATTAAATCTTTACATTAAAGTAAAATCAAGATTTTAGTTCGAGTTGCAAAAATACGATTTAATAAAATATTAATAAAATTAATAATTTGACTGTTCATTTTAGAATTATGTTTGTTAACATAAGTATCAATAACTCATATAACTTAATTGTTCTTTATTAGCAACATTTTATGTTATAACAATTTAACTAATACATTCGTAGATATGCAACATGGCAATGTTAAATATATTTTTTTAAAAATATGTCCGTTTATTTCTCTGATGACCAGGACTATTGGACGAAACCGTTCAAACTAGCTCTAATTATTACTTTAAAGAAACTGAGAAACTTTTTATTTCAAATTTTACTATCTAGAATAGTGTTTCTGAAACGTGGGCTGTTAAGGGACAGATAGATACCAGTCCTAACATTACAGGACACATTACAAAAGTAATTATTTAAGTTGTCTAAAAATATTTCTACATGTCTAGAAGAAATTCGAAAAACAAGTATAATCATATTTTCAAGTTAAAAAAAAACAACAAAAAAAACAAAAATGAAAACTTTAATTCGCAAGTGACATAAGTGTATGAGCAAAATTTCATCTCGATAGCATAATGGGACATTGGTTGTTTTTTACTTTTGATTTTCCACCACCCCGATGTATGGACCGAGACGAAGAGAGAAAGCCAGTGGTGAAGTTAATATAAGTGATTTAAAAATATATACTGATCTGTAAATGTAAATGATAGTAACTGCTAGTCTGTCTCAAGTTGCATACTTTATTGAAAATGTTTTTATAACCATTTTTCCGTGCTCAAATCGAGCTGACATTTAGCAGGCAGACTCTTGTAGTTTTTTTTTTATATATAAATCATTTATATATAAGATATAACTTCAATTTTGGATTCTTTTATATACGTGCGATGCGTAGTAAATTAAACATGCCATTGGATATGTCTCAGAAGTACAGGAATTATAGCCGAAAACAAAGTTTATTTTACAGGTTTTATACATATTATTTAAATGCTTAATAGAGAAGCAATAGTTGACAACTTTCGTTCACATTTTATAATGTGAATTCAAAATTATATCGTCTTACAAACCATAAAATATATTTGTAGACTAAATGAAATACAAGATTAGAACGAAGATAAAAAGCACGATTTTTTGTGAAAGAAAATATGTACTGAAATTGAGATTTAATTCTTAAGAGAAAGTCTATTTATGATTTACAACTATATGACTTCGGGAAGACATATAACAGCTTTCTTTAATATGCGCGGAATTACTTTTGAATATTTTAAACATATCAAACTTGATAAGCCATAAAATAGAATGAAGAGTTATTTTAACAAAAATATATATTCAGGATTGTCTTGAGTGCTTGCTTACATTACACACTAAGATTTAACAATAAAAACATTTTGAGAAGTTTGCCACATGCCTAAAATCATTAAAACAATGTAAAACCACTTAATTGAAAGTGTTATTTATCTAGTCACTGAAAGCTTTTCTTTGTAGGGGCTTTTTCGCTTTGCATTTATATAGTAAAAAAAGGTGTATGTACAGAGCAGGCACTGTCAAATTTTTTGTAACCAGAATACATTTTTTTAATCCTCAGCGTCTCCTACATCTATTTATTTCAACAGCATCATCATCCCAGTAATTGTCGCCTTCCTGGTTCTCCTGATTGCCATCTGTTCCTTAATCTTCTGTGTGTGCCGTCGGTAAGCTACACACTTCATGCTTCAGCCATTTATATATATGTTCTAACAAATTCAAAGAACTAAAGATAATCTAGTTCTTTGTTTTTTAAATGTCTATCAAATCGCCTTCAATTTTCCTTTTGGTTTTCGTTTGTCTCTGTGGAAGGTAAAAAAAAAAGTGGTATGCAATGTTGGACAGCATTTTCGCGCGGTAATTCTAAGCTGCTGGGCGGTATTGGCCAGCCTGCCGCGCAGCTTAAAGGGACAATTGATGGCCTTAGATATTTTGCATACAGGCGATGATAGGGCAATTATTAAAACCCTTAGGATTAAACCTAACTAAAATACTTAATTAGAAAAATGGGGCTTAACACAAAAAACCCGTCTTGAGGCAAATAAATTGATTTATTCTATAAATTTATACCTTTAGATGTATATATTACTGCTTTTTGGAGTGTGAAATTTATCTAACCCAACATAAATTTTTTTTCATAAGAAATTCACGATTCAATGCTAGGAAACAAGGGAGACGAGAATGTGAACTTGGCAATAGAGAAGATGGTGCAAATAATACTGTAAATTATGATGAAATTTTGGTCAGTATATTATGTGATCACAAGTTTTTTTGTTTTTTTTTAAAATGTTTTTTCCATTTTGTTTGCATTGGGAAAAACATCTATTTCCATATTTAAAAAAATCATTTAAATTAACTCATGGCGTTTGCTTGATGCCTTGATTGATTGTGTGCCGAAAAACGTTAGGATCGATTTTTAACCAGTTCTCCGAATGCTAATGAGTTGAAATTTTGCAGGCAGACTAAAGCTGACGAAAAAATTATCTATTAAAATTTCATACGGATTCGCCATTAGGTGGTTAAATTATTTAACTTTAAGATTAATTCAATGTAGCTTGTTAATTTTTGCGCTGGATTGTCGCAGTGCATACTATGTTAAAAAAACATTTGAATATTTTATGTCGCATAGTGTATTGCGTATTATATTGACGATACTTTTGTAAAATATGTATTAGTAAATGATATAATAAGCTCTATATAAGTTATATATATATTAAATATGTTTTAAAAAACCCTTTTCCGTCATCTCATCGAAATGAAACTTAGCAGGCAGACTGTGGTAATTTTATTTTCAAACTAGCAATCCTTTTTTTAGGAGACATACCTATGATTTGGATTTTTTGCTTTATAAATGAAAATAATTATAGTTATGTCTCGTTAAATAATAGACTTATATTCTAAAACTTTGTTTTTTTAAGTTTGTTTTTTAATTCGAAACTTTTTTCTTCAATAGCTAAAGAGTTTACATATTTTAAAAATCACTTGTAACTTACGACAAAAACTGGGTGGTGTTTTTTAAAAAAAAATTATTTGATAACTTAACAGTATGGTCATTTATTAAGGGCCTTGTTCGGATCATAAAAATAAATATACAGTTTAAAAATTTAGGATTAAAATGAGCCTAGGATTTGACTTTGGACGAATGTATTTCTCTCTTTAAAATTATTCAACCCTTACAGCACTAGGAGAATGGTGGGACTATTCAAAGGATTTGTGTAATTTGGACATGATAATTTTTCACCATTTAAAAACCATATTATCCCCATACTCCATATAACTTAATGAAATTGTTACGACGCATCTGACGAATTCCCCACATCATTAGGATCCAACTTACAATACAGTCTCCGCCCCTGTCGCTCAGGGCGCCATGGGAGGCATGAGTCCTGGCCACACCTCTGATGACAACTACGCTGACATTTCCCACAGTAACAAGGCCAACAACTCCGACCAACTAGTAGCGTACAAACATCCTGATAACCCGATGAAGAACCCAACCCTTACAACTTCAGCGGAGCCGTCGTCTATGAAACGAGGTGAGGAGGCCTCTGATGTCGACTTAGGGGTCACGTATGCTACAGTGAACAAGGTCAAGAAGGTGGCAGTTACGGCGTCCAGTGGGTAGGTCGTCTCTTTAAATAATTTATCAGAAGCACAGCTATGGTTATTAATGCCTTAAGGATAGGGCACATATTTTATCCGTCCACCATTACTTCTTCCTGACCGCTACTGCTTGTAATAATAACACTTCGATACTGTCTATATTGCATTTTATTCCCCTGATTTTTATCGTATATGTTACAGACACTCCTTCTGTACAGGAGATTATTGCGTGCTACGTATTTCTAAGGTTTGTGTTTAGTCCTGTATTTTTACAAGAGTTTTATAAATGATGATAAAGTGTTGGCTTTCCTGGTTTCTTCAGGCAACCCATTCCACGCCCGAATACCGGACGGAAAGAAAGAAAACTTGTATGTGTTTTTCTTGCATATGGAATAAGAAAGGTGTTTCTATCTTTATGTCTATTTGAGGGTTATATTAAGTTATCTTTGTGTTGTATTTCTAAATTAGAATTATTTACCTTATGTATAATTACTAATTTACTCTTGGTTCTTCTATCCTCCTGTTTCAAGGTTTAATGATTTAACTAATGGTGTTATTCTTGTCAGTTTTGAATATTCTCCAGTAATGAATCTGGCAGCTCTTTTTTTATTTGTTCTAACTTATCAATATTTTCTTTGGTGGATGGGTCCCATACAGAAGATGCATATTCTAGTATAGGTCTCACCAGGGTGAGGTAGCATTTTAGTTTTATATCTTTGTTACATTGGTAAAAGTTTATTTTTATAAAGCCCAAGGTTTTGTTTGATTTTTTAATAACTTCATTGACATGGGGATTCCAAGATAGTTTCTCATTTATTATGACTCCTAAGTATTTTGCATCTTTAGTTTGGGTTAGTTCTTTTCCATGAATAAAGTATTTTGAATGTATTTGTTTCTTTTTCTTTGTTAATCTTAGCAGTTGACATTTTTCTGGCATTTTTTAATGCGTCTTTCTCATTCAAATGATCATTATTATTATTAATGTCCATTCACCGTTTGCCTATTTAATAATTCCGTCGAGATACTTATATTTTTTAATTAATAAAATATTTTTAAGCTTTAAAAGAACGCTTCGACTAACATAAGCATATAATATATTAAGAAGCAGCTACCTCAAGGCCTACTATTATGTTTGAATCACACTATTATAATGTATATCCTATATACATTGATCCTATGCACGTCTGTCATCTCTATGTTCAGGAACTCTTGATTTTATAAAATTTTAATTGAAAATAATTATTTTGCTATCGAGATCTACAGGGCGTTTGGTGTTTCTCGCAGTAAAATATAAAATTGCATGACGTTTGAGTTTATATTTGAATTTCTGAAAAGGGAATGAAGAAAAGGAAGAAAGCCGTTGTGTATTTGATGTGCTTTATTATTATTATTTCTAAAATCCTATGATGATAACCAAAGTTATGCGTGTGAATAAGTATGTGCGCCAGTGTTTTCATGTATGAGTGTACGTGTGTGTCTGCATGTGAGTGTGCGTTTGTACTCTATTGTGAGCAAAACGTTATGTAACGGTTTGTTTTTATATTTAATATGGCATGCCTCTAACACGACAATGCAATATAGTTCTTCAATATTAAATGCAATTATTATAGGACGATGGCTTTTATAGATTTGCCAGGCACAAGGGAAAATAGCTATTGAAAAGGATTTTCCGGGTCATCCAAAAATATTTATAAAAATTTATAGTCGTAATATGTACTGGTTTATATGTCTTTACTTTTATATATAGGGATCATTTGTGACCCTTTGAAGGGTGCTTTTAACTGATAATGGTTGGCGTCAATAGCATCATCCGAACATGTTTGGAACTAACGTTATCTTAGCAACTGTTACAATTCTTTTAAGCATAACAAGTCTTAGCTTTTTGTTTAAATTTTAAGTTATGTCTTTGCAATATATCTACAGGAATACATGAAAAACTGTAACATTACTTTAATATAAGTTTGTATAGTATCACAACTAGCAGCACAATAATGCGTCTTCTGTAGAAAAAATTCGAACAAATAACATTGTGGCAAGCTAGATTAATTGATGGTAAAACAGTCAATTTATACAGGCTAATTTCAGCATTAAGTTGTATATGAAAATTTTATAATTAGAAAAATGCACATGGAACAGCGTGGGGTTCATGAAGCAAATGGTATAAATGCAAGGAAAAAATCCGTTAATGTTAATTACACATGTATATGTGAATAAAAAAATGAAAAAAAAAGAAAAATAAACAAACAAATAAACAAACAAACAAACAAGCAAACAAACAAACCTACTGTATTCAATTATCAGAAAATAAAATGTATTTTAGAAATTGATCTATAAATTGATATACTGATTGACTTCACATTTGAATTAATTTGCAACGCAATTACTTTCTTGTTTTAATCACCCTATTTTAAACAGCTGTTTAGATTACAGGCTTTCTAAAATTACCTTTAGAGAACTTGCTAAATGTTGGAATGTGTGTATATATTTTATTAATTTGAATTATAATTTTTTGGCAAAAAATTTGGTGTCATTATGTTTCTTATAAATTAATTAATAATTTTTGTAGTTTATGCATAGATTATATGGTAAAAACTGTATGAAATGGGCACAGATTGACTGATCTTTGAGACACAAATTACAGGAAATGTCTAAAAATTCCTTTAGATATTTTAAAATATTTTTAATAGGTTTTTTGTTTGTTTGAAAATTGATTTGTTATTTTTTTTTCCAAGAATAACCACATACAAATTGTGTCTTAGTTTTCATATAATAAAATAAATTTTTACTTTAGTAGCGTTAAGTACAAATAGTCTTTTGCAAGAATTAAAACAATCTATAGTACTTCATCTTTCCAGCTCTAACAATGAGGTTTCAACTATAATTCAAGCTGGTGGCGAGTACTAACATCTAAGTGATTTTCAAAAGTAGAAGAAAACGAAAACGTCTATAATTGCCAAGGAGCCAATGAGACACAAGTTTTCAAACGCAAACATACCTAGCTGCTGATAGAGAACAGTTACAGAACGAAAACATCGTCAACTAAAAGTTTTCATTGGTCAAGGACCAATTCCTCTTAATAACATACCTTAGAGAGGAAAAAAAAAGAAGTACAATGTACTTGTAATACCCTTTGGTTCATATGTGCACACACATTACACTAACAATACTAACATAGATGTTTAACGTTTTTAAACTCTTTAACTTTACAAATAACATGGCACTACAAATAAATGAGATCAATAAAAACAAAAAGAATATAGCGAGCTTTTTTTGCATGGTTATTTTCGATATTTTCGTTTAATAGCATTCGTGTACTTATATATATATATAT
>MUZC01000220.1:11657-40052 GCA_002072015.1 Radix auricularia
AAAAAAAAAAAAAAAAAAAAAAAATTCTGTTTAACACAAATTAACAGAAATCGTCCATTGTTGAGCTAAGTTAACACGGACATGAAGACCATACCAGGAATCGACATGAATGAAATTATTGAAAATTTTAAATTTGAAAACAACTTCACTTTTACAAAATGTATTCAAATCGATTTACTTTTATCAATTTTAGAAAGGATAAATTACATCACGTCACCAAACGAGTTAGTGAAGTTAATCTGTTTGAAAACAATTTTCAACACCTCTATGGTTTCAGACGTTTACTACTCTTGTTGATCAGCCGATTGTTGTGGAAAGTTTATGTATTTTCTTTAGCACAGGTGTCCGACAAAGTCATAGGACTGTTAAAGGCCATCACACGTACTGGATTTCAAAAAAGATATTAAGTTAGAGATCCGGTCAATTAGTGATCAAGAAACACGTGGCTTGTGGCAACAACTTAAACAAAAATAAGGTGTGGCACTTGAACAACAAACTTGAAACTGAATATTGAATATATTATAAGTCTTTAGTTCAGTGGTCCTCAAATCTTCAGTAGGTGGTGGAATGTTGCAGTAAAATGTTATTTAGGTTTAGGTAGCTATAAATCAACCTCATCAACCTTATCAACCTTATCAACTTTATCAACCTTATCAACCTTATCAACCCTATCAACCTTATCTAGAAAATGAAAAAAAAATGTTTTCGTATATTATCATTATTTTTTGTTTTGCTGGGTTAAATTTTTCTTTCTATAACACACATTATATCTTCTACTTCTAATAAGAAAGACAAACTTCACCACACAGGGCATGTTGATATAGCGTGTTTTTTTTTTGTAAGCACCCAACTCCAGAGGCGTCACTGGGGTTGGTGTCACCCGGGGCGGTAGTTCATGGTGTCACCCGGGGCGGTAGCTCATGTGACATTTGAGATGGCATCAAAGGCCCTGAGTTACTAAAACTCTTATAGGTCCCGCTGGGGAATCTCTTGGCAAACTCCCACCCCTCCCCCGAGGGGCGTAGCTGGCAAGGGCACCCCCAACACGGTCCCCTCTAAGAGGGGGCCGCCTGGGCAGGGTTAAGTTCGCTCGAGGTTCACCGTCCTGCCTCTCAAGGGGGTTTCCTCCCTAAGGAAGATGTGGATTTGCCTATTTCGACCCGCCGTAACTGCGGTGCCACCACAGCGCATGAAACGGATCTATCTAACTAGGACTGTTGCAAGAGAGCTCATGGTGTCACCCCCTCATGATTTAACCCATAGAATTCCTCCGCGTTTTCCAGTGCCAAATAACGGGAATATATCGAATTTTACGGTCTGGTGTCACCCCCTGATGTTGTCACACGGGGCGTCCCGCCCCCACCGCACCCCCCTAGCAACGCCACTGCCCAACTCTTTTTTTTTTCTTTTTTTAAAAATATATTTTTGATCGCATTTGGTGCATACAATCTGAAATGTTGTCAATAATATGAAGAGCTATTTGACGTTGTATATTTATTTGTAAGACTTCGATATTGTATCTCAATTATGATTCCTTCCCTGGTTCTTTTGTCTGAGAATATAAATGTACCTCTGATTGTATTAAATCGTACGACAGCATTGTATTTGATGTGGACAAGATGTGTCCCTATTAGGCACGTCAACTGGTAACATCTGGATAACCCGTCGCCGGCAGTATTCTGTATTTACAAATTTCGCACGATTACTCTGAAATTGTATCTGCAATGTGTATACCAAACTATAGTCTAACTTCGCACTTCTGTGTTCACATTTTGGCTCGCGAAAAATTTATCAAAATAAAACTATTTGTTTGAAATATAGTTCTATGCTGTGAAATACATTTAAAATGAACTGTCAACGGGGAAAAAAAAAAAAAAAAAAAAAANAATAAGGACCCGACAAACTACAATGTAATAAGGACCCGACAAACTACAATGTAATAAGGACCCGACAAACTACAATGTAATAAGGACCCGACAAACTACAATGTAATAAGGACCCGACAAACTACAATGTATGTGGAGACACAATTTTAATTTTTCTTTGAAAATGAAACAAGAAATCAATTAACGCATGGCATAGTCTACAAGTTTTTGTTCTTTTAATTATTCAAATGAATCAAACATTTCTTTAAATGATAAACGTTGCTTAAATGCACCGTAGTATCATATGTTGCAGTTAGGCTATACATGTTTTACATAAAATGCATTGAAACATAATTGTGTTTTAAAAAATGCATAAATATTTATTATTTTTTAATTTGGAAGACCAAAGTCCCAAAATGAATGCGAAAGCATTTTATTGACGTTGCCACTTTTCAGGTTTTCCCCCAAGTTTTTAATACATGTAGGAATTTTTGGACTCCTGCCTGGGAATTTCTGGCACTTAGACTTCGTAACACTGAGATGCCAGTGACAGTAATTTAGACAATTCAGTAAATATTTATCATGATACATTTTTCTAAAATTTTACTGGGGTATGGACCCGTATGAATAGATTGTTTAACTTTAATTTTAATAATAAGTATAAGTAACTTTGGTAAAGTAATATTAATATATATTATATATAAAATAAATAAATAAAATAAATTATTTTAATATTGGTAATCAATATTATATATAAATATAATTATATAATAATAATAATTAACAAGACAATACTACTAATAGTAATGCTAAATTTTTAGCAATAGTTAATTTAATTATTAATATTATTAATAATCTAAATTCTTCCTATGCCTATACTGGCTAGACACTATGACTATACACTATACT
The DNA here is from genome assembly GCA_002072015.1 of Radix auricularia. Taxonomy (NCBI): domain Eukaryota; kingdom Metazoa; phylum Mollusca; class Gastropoda; family Lymnaeidae; genus Radix; species Radix auricularia. The sequence goes on from MUZC01000220.1 coordinate 14,432, forward strand.
ATACAACTATAGACTATAGTATAGGCTATACTATTACTATATTTATAAATTATATTATATTAAATCAGCCTACTGAACTGCTACTTAACTTAAATATTTAACTTAACTTTACTGTAATTTTAATTTTAACTTTTTTATTCTAAATTACTAAATATTCTTAAATTATTTATTTTATATTTTCAATTTCAATATTTATTTATGAATAAATTTTTTGAATGTCAGTTTCCAAGTCGACTAAAACGTCAACTCCAAAAATACAATGTCCACCACGACAGTGGGAACTGTAGAGAACACAAAAGCAGAATTTGATGAATTTGTGGCAAGTTTTGCACAAGATCCTGCCAACAATCTATACAGGAATGGATATGCTGTTTTTCTATACAGCAGAGAAAAGATTTTCAAGGAGGGCAGGAAAAATGCTGCAATCATTCTTGACGAGTGCTTCATTAAAAGGGATAGTTGCTATGTGTCAAATAAACTTGCAATTCTTTCCATTCTGGATGGTATAAATAAAAAGCTTTTTCATTGGAAAAAAAGATTTTTAATCAACTGGAATAATAATAGCATTAAGAATTTCTTGTTGCAGCCACTGAAGCCACCAGTTTGTAGGAAGAAGAAGCCATTGCCTTCCACCAGTTCTATTGATTTTGTAGCTTTAGGACAAAATGATGAATGTTTTGATCAACAGAAAGCTCAAGTGGAGGTAAGACAAGATTGTTTTCCACAGGAAGCTGAGGAGCAGAAATCGGGTAAAGCTTCAGTTAAGAAGTTACGCACTGACTGTTCCCAGTGTAATTTGGTTAGGACCAGGTTTCTAACCCGAACACGATTCTTGGAAGATAAGGTGAGAAAAATGAGAATGAAAGCTAATGCACGCCGCAGGTTAGCTGAAAATAAAGTGTTGAATCAGACCATCAAGAGAAAGTGTTTGAGGATACAAACACTTAGTCGAGAGAAATCAGCCTTAAAGGCCAGAGTCTCACAACTTGAACGACAACTGGGAGCATTGGTTACTAAGATGGAAAAGAATGATAACCTGAGGAGAACTTTGGAGAAGAAGGTCGTCGAACTAAAGGAGGTGTTGGCTCTTAAGTCAACAATGAAGGCTACTTCGGAGGAAAGGAAAGAGAAGGTAGATATCATGGAATATGACTGGTAAATCTTTTAAAGAAAATAATGAATTTAAATATAATTTTTTACCAATGTAAGTACATGCTTTTTATTGTACTGCTGATGAAGACATTAGCAGAGATTTTACTGTCGTACTAAATTAATAATAAAGCTCAAATGTATTCTTTTCTACGTTACTTAATATCCCTGCTGATCTACGTTACTTAATATCCCTGCCGAAATCCAGTATGTGTGATGACATTCTAGTGTTCTATAACTGGGTCGGACACATGTCTTGTTTGTCTTAATAACTTAACACATACGTTTCAAAAACAGCCAGCTGATCAAAAAGGATTAATAAATGCATGAAACCATAGAGGTGTTGAAAATTGTTGTTACACAGATTAGGTGGACTAATTAGTTTGGTGCCATGATAAAGTTTGTTGTTACAAACTTGGTTTAATTAAATTGAGTAGGTCTTTAAAATATGATGTTTTCAAATAAATATTGTCCATTAGTTCTGAATAATTTCATTCCTCTCAATTCCTACTATTATCTATTATTTATTGTTTACTGGGCACAACAATTCCAATTTCATGCATCAACCGCCTTCTGTTCATTTTTATTTTCTTGTCATAAATTTCCGTAGGGGATTTCTTAATTTTTTTAACACCGGAAGCTAGAGACTAGAGGTTGCCTTGCACCAGAAGAGGGGTTAAGTTGCCTGGTTTACATTTTGTGACATGGATTTGGGGTCAAGATGTTTAATTTATTCACTGAATATCATTACCAAACTGTAACGATGACGTTGTTTAAAATATATGCAAACAAAATTAAAGTACCACACGCAACTAGTGCTTTCTAAATAGGTCAGTTAATGTAAAATTATTATAGAGAACAAACTTTATGACGAGATCTCATTTACATTTAATGCTACCAGTGTATTTTACAAGCTCTTTTTTATTGTTTCTTTCATATTGAGTGCCCCACATTAACATAAACTATGGCACAACTTTGTGATCAACTCGATGTCTGCCATATCTGGACAGATTCCTATAAAAGCTTCAACTACCAGTAACACAATCACAACGCCTTCAACCATCCCAAGAAACTTCTCTCCAAGTCCGAAGACTTCCAAACCCAAGAAAGAAAATGATGACCAAAATGCTTGTGTTTTGCCTGTTTGGCATGCTGTGCATTCAGCTGTCCACCCAGCAGAATGGTGAGTCCAAACTGTTTGTCTGTTTGTAATGAGAAATGTTTGAATACTTCTGGTTTATATGTGTATAAACATGTAACCTGAAATGATTGTATACTTCGGGTTTATATTTGTATAAATACTTTACCTTGTTTTTTTTTCATGCATATATCTTGTCCATTTTTAAGTTCTTTTATCAGTTAACTTAATAGTGTACTTTGTTTGCTGACGGGGGCTTAAATATCTTTTTCTCGATTGGTGGGGGAGGGACCCACACAAACCTTGTTGATTTGATTTCTTTCTACTAAAAATTGTAAAACGTAGTTGTTTTTTATTCAAAGCTTTGTTTTGTTATTTCATTGTTTGAGCTTGTCAATAAAATGGACTAAAAATGCATGGTACAAGGTTGCAAAATTAATAAATTTTTAACAGATCTGTCAAAAGGCTTGGAAAATAATAATGAAATAGATACAATATAACTAGACTTCTTAAAAGCATTTGACAAAGTTCACCACCTTAATTCACTCAAAAAGCTACTTTGAAATCTCGGGTCTTATACATCATTGGATCCAAACTTCCTTTTGGATATATGGTTCGTCCATAAATGACATGACATCACATACCTAGGGGTGAGGGAAGCGGGGGTTCACACATTTGTGACGATGTGTGACGAGGAAAAGGCGGGTGTTTGAGAAATGTGACGTCACATCTAAACTCACAACTTTAAATAAAAATTCCATTTAAATATTTGATTTTTTACAATTTTTTAAATAATGTTTTACATTCCTTTTCACGTGTTACGATATTAGAATGCAACCTTACACTAAATACACACTTAAATGACAAAAAAGTAGGGCTGCGGAAATTATGATTAGTTTCTCGATTAATCGTAAAAAAATTTATAGTTTAAATATCGATTAAAATAATTTTAATCGATAAAAATTCTATTAAAATTAATGAAAATATTTTTATATTTAAAAAAAATTATTTAAAAAAAAAATAATAACTAATATTAATTTGTATAATTTTGTAGACGTGAAGATTTAAAGAAAAAATTATTACTAATGACAACTTCAGCATAGTTAAATTTGAGAACATAAACAAAATGTTGAGCAAACATCTTGTGTTTAAGATAACTGCTGATGACAAAGTAAAAGATAGTGAAAAAATTGACTGCTGTTAACTATTTGCTTTTGGCGCATCAAATGCATCGCCAAGGCAGTGTTGCAAAGTCGAGGGAAATTTCCCGAATCGTGGGAATTTTTGAGCCAAATTTTTTAAAATGGGAACTTGGGAATTTATAAGGATTTTGCCTAATTTTTGGGAATTTTTTACATTGTCAATTTTTTTTAAAAAATACATTCTTGAATAAAAATAAAATAAAATAATTTGAAACATGCTCATTTTTAAATAAGAAATACTTTTTTTGTGTTGGTGTGAGGCTCTTTGACGTCATATTTGTTTATTTTTAGTATGTCTAGGTTTTTTTATTTCGGATCTAGGTTTTTTCCTGACGTTTTCACTAGGTTTTTCCCAACATTGTCACTGACAGTTTACTGTCAGATTGTGTAAATGTATTACTATTAAATAATATAATTAATTAGTCTGAGCCCGAATCATCAGAAAATGTTTGTTACATATAAAGGACCAAATCATTAATACTATGAAAATATATAACAATCTATGTAACCATGTATGATTGATTTATTATTAATAAACTTCAAAGCATTCATTTTAAAAAAAGTATTTTTATCAATCACAGACAAATTTAAATTACTAGAGTATCCAAATAACTTTTTTAAAACTTCATAATGTTTAAGTTTAAAAGTATAATCTATATTTTGGCTTTGTAGACAGTTGTTAAATAAAAGCGTATAGATTAAATAAAAAGTGCAAGTGCTCTATTAGAAATTGTCTTAAAAATACATAGATATTTATTAATTTTTGATTTGGAAGTCCCAAGTCATTAAAATGAATGCGAAAGCATTTAATTAATTAAATTAAATTAAAGTTGCCACTTTACAGGTTTTTTCCTAAGTTTTTAATGCATGTGGGAATTTTTAGCCTAATTTGGGAATTTTTTTATTCCTGCCTGGGGAAAATCTGGCACTTAGACTTCGCAACACTGTCCCAAGGTACCACCTTCAGAACAAGTATACCATATTAGACAGGGGAAATAACTCAATAAAACAAAAAATTGTCAATTACTTGTTTTTGTTACTTCCCTTGAGATCTGCAGTTAAATGACGTCATAATTTTTAATTATATGTTCTGCTTAATCGAAAATAACGATTAATTCATGAAAATAATCGTTAATTTTTCAAAAGTTATCGATTAAATTTAAATTACAAGAAAGGAATTTGAAAATGCAATTATTAAATAGAAAATACAGCTTTTATGGGATGGGGGGCAAAGCTTTTTGACGTCATATTGGTTTTTGTAACCACGCGTGATGAAAGGGGGGGGGGGGTGAAAATCGTAAAACGTCATCTGAAATGGCCGCATAGAGCAAACTGTAATAATTAATGGTTCAAAATCAGTAGCATTAACGTTTAACTCAGGAGATCCTCTTTGTTGTTTTAATATATATAAATGATCTGACCAACAACATCTCAAAGGGAACAAAAGTAAGTTTATTTGCTGGTGATTGTATAACTTATAGAAAATTAGATCAGAACAAGATAGCAAAGTACTACAAAAAGACATTTATTAATGAATTAATAAAATGGGAAACTAATAGGAGTAGATCTTTCCATCCAGAGAAATGTCAACTGTTAAAAGTAACCAAAAAAAAAAGAAACAAAACTTATAAGTGAAAAACAACTAATCTTAACAAAAGATTCAAAATACGTACTAAGGAAAATTATCATGGAATCCCCATGCTAATGAAATAATGAACAAATTAAACAAAATGTATATATAAAGAGAAACTTTTACAGACATAATAAGAATGTAAAACTGAAATGCTTCCTCACTTTGGTGAGACATGTACTAGAATATGCATCTTGTGTATGGGACCCAGCAACCAAAGAAATCATTGATAAACTAGAACAAAGTTAAAATGAGCTGTTAGATGAATTAGTCGAGAATATATAAAGCTGACTAGAGTAACACATTAGTTAAATAATTAAACCTTGAAACATTAGAGGATAAAGAACCACGAGCAAAGTATGAATTATAACACATAAGTTATAAGGCCATTGATTCTAACTTGGAAATACAACACAAAGATGACCCAACTTAACCCTCAGATAGACATGGGGATAATATACTTATCTTATAACTTTTGCACTAAACCAACGCTTAAAAATGCTTGCTCTTCCGGTCTGGAATTCGGATACGGAATGGCTTATCTGAGGAAACCAGGAAAACCAACATTCTATCAACATTTAAAACTGTAATAAAAATGCAAGACTAGACATAAACCATGGATAAGCGTTGGACGCAATAATCTTCTGTATTTCTGTATAGAAGGAGCCTCTGTACAGGAAAATTGTCTATCAATATACTTGTTGCTGTGTCTAAACTTTATCTCTCATTTCATCTCCAGCCATCTGTGAACTGCAATCTGCTGCTGGACCTTGCAGAGGAATCTTCCATCGTTACTTTTTTAACCAAGTGACTGGCGCATGTGAGGTCTTCACATACGGAGGTTGTGAGGGAAACGCTAACAACTTTGAAAGTGAAGAGCTTTGTTTGGCCACCTGTAAACCTGCCCTCAAGAAATAGAATGGAAAAGACGGAAACAACAAATAGACACACTTCTAGTGGGATGACAATCTGCACCTGTTGCTGACCAAATTCTAAAATATATATTATGTCATATTTTTCGGCCTTGAAAACCGTGGTTTTATACTCTCGATTTGAAAGACTAGTTGAATGTCAAACGATCAAACAATAAAACCATCTTTTTAAGAATGATTTATGTATTTTTCTCATTTTTTACTTGCTGGAATCCTTCAGTTTGTTCTCTTGTTTATTGTATTATCATGTAGTTCTTATTTTAACTTGTTCTTTATCTACTTGAACCTTTTCAAAATGCCAAGATAAGTTTGTTCCTCGAATAAATACAGTCAGTATCACTGCAACATTAGCAGTAAACAGGGTCGACAACCTTTTTTAGAAGTAAGAGCAAAAAGTTATAATTTACAACATTTAAAGAGCCACTAACATGAATTTTGAAAGAAAAACAAAATATAATTATTGCTTTTTGTGCATGGGACTGGAGAGCTGCATCTTGATATCGATAGAGCCGCTTGCAAGTCGCAGGCTGCCGAGCCCTGCACTAAAATAACAGCTCAGCTACTTTAATTGTTCCACTATTCTTTGATTAACTTTTACAACAGTGGATCTAAATGTTTCACTGCCCCATCCCATATAAAAATAAACTCATACATTTCCTTAAAGCAAAACGTAACGCAAGCATTTAATTTTTTTTGTGGGTTAAAAATTGATCTAAAGTTTTTTCCTCAATCAAAGCTAGAAGACACCACAAGTTAATATAAAGGATTTAAAAATATAATATATGTTGTAACAGCAAGACTCTCTGTGGTAAACCAATAACTGTACAATGGCTACATAGTTTCATAAAAATACTATTGTTACAGGAACAAACTTTATCAAAAACATTAACTTTAATTTAAATTATTTAATTGTAGAGATAATATTTATAAATTTATTTAATTTATTATATTTTCAAGGGTTCGTGCAAACATTTGCACACTTTTATTATATAATATAAAAAGTTTGGGGGCCCCCAAACCGTCGGGGGCCCCTGGCTTTAGCCCGTTCAGCCCCCCCCCCCTTAATCCGCCATAGAATTTCAGTCACATTTTGAGAAAAAAATCCGCAAGCCTTTCTATTTATGTGTCCATCTTGTTTCACATAGAAAAGGAACATTTGGAATTAGTTTTCTTCGCTGACTACTTTCTCGGAAAAACAATATAATTGACTAATTTGTTTCTATTGTGGTTCATACAGCATTCACATTATTTAAATCGTTCATGACAAGATTTAGTTTATGTGAACTGCAATGAACGAATGCTGCTTTTGTGTATTTTTTTCGAATTTTTGCTTGGACTCCTCTTTCTTTACCTGCCATTGTAGAACATCCGTCGTAACCTTGACCAACAAGCTTTGACATATCTAATCCAAATTCTAATGAATTTGTAATGATGGTGTTAGCTAAACCTTCAGCTGTTCTATCGACAATTGGAATATATCCCAGGAATTCTTCTGTGACCATCATTTTCCCATTTTGTTCTTTGACAAATCTAACACCAAGTGACATCTGCTCAATGCCTGAAATTTCAGTTGTCTCGGCAAGTATAGAAAATGCAACAGAATTATTTGCTTCGCGAACAATGCCTTCACGCAAGAGAGATTCACAACTTTCGATTATAGTGTTTTGCGTAGTTGCCGAGATATAATTAGCATTACCCGAACGAATTGACAAATGATTACCAAGAACTTCATCCCCAGATTCAACACGAAACTCTAACAGGTCTTAAAAATTACTAGAATTTGATTATTTTCCACGAAGTGCTAAATCATGCATGCCACAAAATAGGATTGTAGAGACGATGGGATCCATTTTGTTGCGATTTTCTAGAATAGTCTTCTAAATGATGAGTCCAACTGCTCATCTATAGAAACTGCTTTGGCTTCCAATAATGCAACAAAATTGTTTGCATCTTCATGGGAGCCTTTGTGCCATGCGCTTCGCGTGTGGCTACGTGCATCTCCGTTGAAATCTTTATATTTAGTGCACGGTTTGATGACAAATGCCCCCTGAACTCCTCGAATTACTTTTTCTGGAAACAACACGCAATATTTTCATAAAGGCGCCTTTTAACATTTGCGAGTACACAAGCCACGGTGAATAGTCTGATAACCATGAATATCTAAAAACTAGTATCTACATCACTGTCAGGTCTAAACAGAAGCGTCACTAGGGTTGGTGTCACCCGGTGCGGTAGCTCATGGTGTCACCCAGGGCGGTAGCTCATGGTGCCACCCGCAGCGGTAGCTCATGGTGTCACCCCCTCACGATTTAACCCATAGAACTCCTCCGAGTTTTCCAGTGCCAAATAACGGGAATATATAGAATTTTACAGTCTGGTGTCACCCCCCTGATGGTGTCACCCGGGGTGGCCCGCACCCCCCTAGCGACGCCACTGGCTCTAAAATCATACTTTTTATCAGTGGGTCCCACAATCACGAATCAGCTGCAAATTCAAATCATTTGAAATGTCTTGTGTCAAGACATACCTTCCAATATCCAAATTAGGAAATGAAGAAGTGTCAGCGACAATCAAATTACAAACAGTTGCTTCAGTTGTGTCTGGCTGTTGAACTTGTACTGTTGTGTTGCCCTCAATGCCAATGATAAGTCAGCTGCTTTAGACGCCCCAAAATCTTCTAATAACGGCACGGCATTTCGGAATCTTGCAATTGCTCTACTTTTTTTCCGGCCTTTAAATTTACATAATCGGAGTAGGAAACACCCATTTTGTTTATCAAGCATAGTGGTTCTTAACCGGTGGCGCCGCGGAGCACCCCGCAAAATTATGAAACTCAAAATTTAATGTTCACTCACTTACTCTATCTGATTGAGCTGAACAAATACTTTTAATATGTAGTCCAAACGGGGGGAAATCGGCCTTTTTGCCTATTTTTACTGTTTTTTAAAATCAATTTAAAGCTTGACTTTTAACATAATTTTTGTTTGTAAAATCAAATCGGTGTGTAAATTTCACTCGGAGCGCCGCCTTTGAGAACGACGCTACCTACAAATTGACAGCCTTTCGGGAAAAAACTATTTTTTTTGGAAAAATCGTTTGTTGGAGAAAAAGAAAGTAGATATCTTTCCTTCTCTTAATGATAACACTACCGACGAAACTATTTCAAAAGTAACAGAGTATTTAACTTTATTAGAAGAAAAGATTGAATTTTATTTTCCATCATTAAACGTAGACCGTAGAAACATATGACTGGGTACGTAATCCCTTTGCCACGGTTGATGCATCAAATAGTAAGTTGTCATACCAAGAAGAAGAAGAATTAATCAACCTACCATCGGATGGTACTCTTAAAATAAAATTTTCCGAAATGGTTCTGGAGGAATTTTGGATCTTTGTGCAAGAAGAATACTCATCTCTCTCCACGAAGGCACTTAAAATCTTGTTGCGATTTTCAACATCATATTTGTGTGAACTCGGTTTCTCGATAGTCACCAACATAAAAACTAAAAAAAAGAACAACACTTACTAATTTGGACGAAGAATTGAGGGTAGCTATTTCTAAAATTAGGCCTAATATCACTGAAATTTGTATAAATAAAAAAACAAAAAACAAAACAAAACAAAAACCGTCAAGCTCAGGTTTCACATTAAATCTTTTTTATTTTTCTGAATTGAATTTTGCTCAATGTTATTTTTTTACTTATGAAATTTATGTTTATTAAAAATGTGTTTGTCATGTTATAATTTTAAACTCTTATGTTATAATGATTAATTTTGAATAAAATTCGTACGTATGTGTATTTGTTTTTGTTTTTTTTACTCCTTGATTTTGGTGCTCCCCAAATTTTTGTCATGATCAAAAGTGCTCCCCGACTTCAAAAGGTTAAGAACCACTGATCTAGCACACTACTTGCCGGGTTATCACAGTAAGATGTCAAATGAAATTTTCTCTCTTAAAAAGGTCAATATAGATAAGTAATATTAAACTTAACTTGAATTTAATTGAAAAATAAACATGTGTGGCATAGCCAGTTAAATTTAAAAAACGAGTTTTTTTGCCCTCCCCCCTGAAAACATTCCTAGCGACGCCCATGATAATAGGTCTTGAGTAATAGTGTAAGTAGAAGTGTGTACGCATAAATTAAATGTATATACGCATATATTATTTATATTTTATTATTTTCTTTTTATTTTTTAAATATCATTTTCTTTTTGTTAAAAATATGAAAATACATTAAATAAAATAATTTTAAACGAAAATAAGATTAGCAAAAACTAAAAGACCTGCTGCATGGACGGCATGGTCTGTGGATGAGGATGCAATAATCTTCCGCAAAATAAAAGGAGCGTCCGTATAGATAATCAGATAAGACAAGGATTTGCCGAATTATTCATTATTATATTCGAATAGTACTATCCTCTACTCGCAACAATTACTAACCCTGGGTCTTATCTATTACAGAAGATTATTGCATCCTAAATTAAGTCTAAACAAATTATAAACAATACTAAACATTCATTAACTATATTTTAAGGTCAATTACACTCAATAAATTAGACTCAATTTACACCATAAAAATATAATAAATAGAAATATTAATGTTTTAAATTTAGAGCAAAGTGCAATTTACTGCCTATTGTAAGTCACTTAAGCATTCAAGAAATAAAATAAACAAGTTTATTTAAGTAAGCAAATCTACAAATACAATTTTAAAATGTATAGATCTACAATTATCAATTATTTAAACAGTTTTACAGACTCATTCCACTATCACTAATACAAAAGTTAAAAATCGAAAAAGAAGTTGGCAACATTTTAAGGTAGCAGAGCAGTAAAAAATGTACATCGTTCATTGTACATGCATCGATTCTACTGTAATCTCACAATGAATGCCTACTTGACATGTGTTCGCTGAAAATAAGACAGATTTAATCCAAAATATTGGATTAAAATTAAAAATCTAAACGTATAAACATGACTGATAGTGAGGAGGATGATCCAGTTGTTGATGAGGTGATTAAAAAATAAATTTCAAAAGTATTTGTATTAATTCTCTGTACTGTGACAGTGACTGTGCTTGAAATAAAAAAAAACATAATTCGTTCATGAGTTTAATGACTGATCTATGATGACTATTTGACTATTGATGAGTTATTTATTACTCAACATTATCAAGTTAGTTTAGTAATTTACTTAGACATCGAAATCTATATAAGGCAAATTCTTATTTCCATTGTTATTCAAAATAAGGTAATCCTGCGGTTTCTACACACTACACATTCATATTCATATATTAAATATTATTTCCATATTAATAATATTATATTATAATGTTATTAAGGCTAAAACCTATATCTCCGACCGGAGCGTCGCGTCTCTTCCGATTTTTTAGGGTTTGGGTTAGGTTTAGCTTTAGAATTTCGAAAAATTTATGATTTTTAGGGTTTGGGTTAGGTAGGCCCTATAGCTTTAGAATTTCTGAAAATTGAAGATTTTAGGGTTTGGATGGCCGCCGATAAGGTCGGCCCGGTCGGAGATATAGGTTTTAACCTGTTATTAATATTATATTTATATGGAAATTAAATAATTAATTTTTAAATATTAAATTAAATGTTTTCATGATAACTGATAACTTGATCTAGTACTTAAGACACTTACTTTTTTAAGTAAGACAAAGAGCCTTTTTCCACGAACATACAGTCTACAGTATACAATAAATACACAAATAAAACGAAAATAAAAATAAAATGAAGAAACTTCAAGGTGCTTGGATACTTTGGATTTCACCGCAGCTAAGTTTCTTCATTTAATTTATATTTTCCATTTAATTTTTTAATAAAAATGCCAGACTAGACATAAATTATAAATAAGATGTAAGAGTTAGGCAGCAATAATCTTCTGACTGACTGACACTTGTGTAAAAAGCATCAGTAACAGATAAGTGCTATTTTTGCACAAAATAAATATAATTATAATTTATATATATCTTCTAATTAGCATTGCATGACATTAGGCATAAGTTAAAGTTTAATTCTAATAACTGATACTCAATATCTACATCTTAAAATTTAGCCTAAGTTTTTAATAAGTAATAGTCATATCTCATCTAGCTGTTTAAAATCAACTTTAATGGAAAGTCTTCAAGATTCATTTATGTCAAGTTATAAATTTGTAAAGGCCTATATTAAAAAAATTATCTGGAATTCCAGTAACTAAAGACCTTGGGCTTGAAATGTTGCAATGATAATACATCTACTATCTACTATGGGATTACTTTAATTGAATGATTTTTGCACTTTTGATTTTTATGTTTTTTACAATGTATTTGTCTTCTATTAGGTTGATGTATTCTTGTCCAAGAGTCTATCTGATAATCTTTATCTCATGCAGGTAATTATAATTTATATAGATTTTTAATGAAGATTTATTTGTATATTGAAGTTTAAATATATGGTTGGTTATTTATTTGTTTTTTTCTTGGTTTTATTAATTATCTATAAATGTATATTTTAAAGAAATGGAAATAACATTCTCTTTGCCATAGTTTGTGACCTAAATTTATGTGGGAAAGAAATGGAACTTAAAATTATCTTGGATTATAACAATATAGTTGAAATAACCGTAAATTAAAAGTAAAAAAACTATTTATTTGTATTTAATATAATTTGTGCAAAAATACATCAAATGTGAATAAACTGTATTATCTTTGTTTTATAGTATCCATTGCGTCCTGTTAATATGGGATATAGTAACTTTGATCACCTGTCAGCAAGGGTCAAACCTCTTCAAAAAAAGGTGATGTTTTTGTCATGTTTATAAAGAAAAGCTAATTAATTTGATATAGTTTTTATTTATTTTACCTATGCGCTATTTAATTCTCTGCCTGCTCTGAAAATCTAATTTCTTTCTTCAATTCCTTTTGTAAGTGCATATGTTTTAGTTTATATTTTATATGTATAAAATCTAAAAACCTTCCATTCATTTAAAAAAACTACAATTTTTACTCAAGACATAATCTGTTATAAATAAACAAAGCAGTTAATTAGACTTTTGTAAAGCTAAGTTATTGTATTTTTCTTCAGCTTAAATTGAAAAAGTGTTGGGATTACATTTGTAAACAATATTTTAAAATATAATTTTTCTGATTTGAAGTTAAATGGAGTTTATTTATTTGCTCCACAATGTAAATGTAGATTGAAATAGAATTGGCACTGGATACATTTAGCAAGAATTATTCTAGAAGCAAAGGGGAGCAAATATCTGTGAATGTTGATGGAAATCTTCCGCCAAACTCGGCTGATCGTTTCTTTGCTGGGTATGTTGAAAATATTAATTGATTTTACTACAACTTTAATATTTTAAAAATAAGTATTTTTTAATTAATTAAATAAAATAAAATTTCCCACCTATGCCTGGTTAATATTAATGATAGTCTTTTTTATTAAGCATATGTTTTTCTTTTAGCCCAAGAATGGACAAAATTGTTCTCTCATGTCCTCCTCATGTGAAGTCATTTTCTAACTGCCAGTATGCAGTTGGTCTTTTTAAAGATGGTAAGTTGTTATTAAATAAATTTTTTGTTTATTTCCAAAAATGCCTGAAAGGCACCAAAAACACATTTTTAGACACATCATTGTTGAAAAAATTCAATAATATGTCTAGTGTTTGAAACTGTAACTATGCGGGTAAGGTGCAATACATATTTCTGATTAATTTTAAAATTGTTACTTCAAAATACACTTGTTATTAATTCATGATATTATTTTGATGTAATGCATCTTCTTTCAAGATCTTGATAATATTTGTATAAACTTCTTGTTACTTGGGCTCAAATAGGTGAACTACATCTAACACCCATGAGTGGAGTAGTTCAGATGCGACCAAGCTTTGATTATTTGGACAAAGCAGATACTAGGCACCGTACAGAAGCTGCAAACTCAAGTTTAGCAGATGGAGGTAAAAATAATGTTCAAAATTTATTGGTTATATTAACTCTTAAAGTCGCGAAGCGTTGTAATGCGTCTCAGCCCGCTATCCGTAAAGCATCCCTAGATACCACTCTCGTTAGAAATGAGATCTTGGAAAGTAAAAACTCTTCAATGCTTGAAAAAAGATGTATTCGACTTTCGGCAATGGCGGCCGTTGCCTGTGTTAGTGTTAACTTTTTTTTTTTTCGAAGATACGTTATATATTATTATATTACTAAAATAATAGTACTAAACTACAGGTAAATATTGTTTTAAAGCCAGTACGGTCTTTTGGATGCATAAAATAACCATTCTTAGCCTAAAAAATGAAGTCAGTATGACAATAATATTATAAATGGTTTTTACTCAAATTTTTTAATTTCATTACCAGTTGATCGTAATGCGGGGAATGAGGCGGAAGTTTATAGAAAACCCTTATGCGAGTTTAAGAGTTAAATAACTAATAGAAGGAGATGTGAATGTTTGTTTTTGTCCATCATTTTTGTTTGAATTACTAAAAGTAGTGTTGTTAAGCGGTCCAATTCAGAGTGATCTTTACTATATTCAAGGTGAATCATCCCAAGATGAAGGGGAAGAGGAGGCCACTCCTGTCCACATGAAGGTATCCAGGGGGGAGAGTGTGGAGTTTAAGGCTCGGAGGATGGCAAGTTATGAATATGTCAATCAAAAACGTGAAGAGGAGCGCTGGATCCCTGTAGTTTATCACACATCTGAGGTAAAAAAATAAATCATATAAAATAAATAAATAAAATATAAAACTCTTGTTTTACCCATTTGTGACTGGGATACACATTTAGTAATTTAATATAGGAAATAAATTAAAATTATGCTAAAACATGTATATTGTATATTTCAACCTTTGAGAGCAAATAAGTTCGGTTTTATTTTTACTTTTCTGTTAATTAATTGTATTTCAAATGCAGTCCAGTTTAGGAGAGACAGAACGACAACAGCTGCAAGCATCTGAAGGGCCCAGGGTGTCCCAATTTAAAATAACTCCCCAAGAATACTTGCAGTCCCTTATACCTCCTTCAAGTGAAGACAAAAGGTATAATAGTACAGATAATACACATACATTGAAATCTAAAGTAACTTCGATAGGTATTGTGTAAACTCAGTTAAGGTTATTCTTCTGTGAATTTCTGTTTAGTACAAATTTTAACGTAAAAAATTATTCATTCATTAAAAATTATATTCTTATGTAATTTAAAAATCTGTCACTAATTAAAAATTATTTTTTTTAAAGTGAGAAACCAGCTATGCCTGATAATGTCCTTTCATTGAATGAGCTTAGAAAGCTTGAACTTAATGATCAAATTCGAGCTCTTCTTATCAATGGTAAGTGTCTCCATCATTTGTTATAAAAAACATTTTTGTTCCTATGGCTTCAAAAATTGGTTGTACTGTGTTTTAATATTTCCATTAGAGCTTTCTTGGGGCTTGATATACCTAGTGGTGCCCATCTCTTCTCCAAGTCAGCGTTGGACTTTTTAGCGATAGTCATTCATTAATATTTTATTGTGGCTCAACTTGGGGTAGATCCCACAACCTTGAGCTTGTGAGGCGAGTGCACTATTGACTTCCCTATCCAGCCACCTGTTCTTTAGTTTATTTGTGTTATTGTTTTCATGGTAGTTCTCAATTTTGCATAATAAGTCCAGCAATGAAATGATTTTCAATAGTGGAAAATGAGAGTTGGTGTTTTATGAGTCATTGACCTTGACCTATTAACATCACAATGTCCTCGTAGATATTTAGTGTCCAAATTTAAATCCAATTCCAAACACATAGACACGACAGCAAGTTTATCAAACTTTAAGAAAAAAATAATTAACATCCACTAATGATATTTCTTCCTTTGTGTTTTAACCATACTGAACTTTGTGGTGATCTACAATAACTATGTAATTATGTAAGATAGGAAATTAGATACGCTCTTGTACAAACAATAATGACAGTGGCAAACTGAAGACACATGGCAGTTTGTTCAGTTGAGATAGCACCATATAATATTGTTTTGTTAATTTCATATAGAAATAAAAAAGATTTAACTTTTAGTGTCTCAAATCCTTAAAAGTATATTTAAATAATAGGCTAATCACAACTTGTGTTGTGAGATAATTTACTTTAGCGTACACTGAATTCCACAGTAAAAGTGATTCGGTTCAGTCAGTTAATAAGCTTTCTTGCTCCTGGGACCGACCACCAAGCTGTCCTTCGATCATTGCAAAGTATGGCTGTTTTAGTTCAGGGTTGCTGGGTTGTAAAAAGGTCAGTATTGGTGTTGTGTTGTGTGGATTCTTTTGTTGTTGTTGTTTTTTTGTTGTTGTAATATTGTAATTGGGCTCAGTATTTTATCATTAATGAAAATGAAAGGGTTTATAAACACATTAAAATAATTTGATAAAGTGCTATACATTACAGTAGGGTTAAAACTCTATTTATTGATATAATATTATAAATCCATGTTAAAGTGGTTATTTTCACATAAGTATTTTTTTTGTGTTCAAAATTCAAATTTCATTAGCAATGTACAGTGAAATTATGTTTGATTTAATTTTTTTTTTTTTCATTCTGAATGATATTTGTTTTATTGTACAATCTGAATATTGTTCCACAAAATGCAGTGAACTTGTTTACCCTGATGAAGACAAGGAGGAAATAAGCAGAAAGCGAAGGCCACATAGTACTGTATCTCCTGAACTATTAAGAAGGGTTAGAGATTATGCTGTAAGTTGAATCATTTGTTGAGCACATTTCAGAATAAAGTAAATGATGAAAGGATTTAGGATATTTAACGTCTTTCCAAAAGTCTTTAAGACAGTTAACAATAACAAACATAAATAACATCTAGACTTTTTTTTCTTCGTAAAACTGAGTATTGAGCATCAGAGTGTGTTCAACATTCTAGTTTAGCATGAAAAAAAGCAATCAATATTAACAAAACACATAAGAAAATATAATGAGTTGGTAATTTGTTTGTTGATTAAAAGCTGTTATTTC
Source organism: Radix auricularia (assembly GCA_002072015.1). Taxonomy (NCBI): domain Eukaryota; kingdom Metazoa; phylum Mollusca; class Gastropoda; family Lymnaeidae; genus Radix; species Radix auricularia. Next base: position 31,475 of record MUZC01000220.1, read on the forward strand.
ACTTCTCTTCTCTATCAGATGTGGAAATTTACACATAACAAATATGTTCTTAGAAAAGACATCTCTTCAATTGTTCAGGTAATTTTTTATTCATTATTTTAGATTAAATTTTGTTATTATAATTGTAATTATGTGATGTGTATAAACACGTTAAATACTATTTTTAAAAAAGTAATAATAATGTATTTCAAAGTTCCATTATTATCTTTTAGAGAAAATATGAATTAAAATAAATTTGATAATTTACCATTGGTTTAAAAACTCTCATGTACACACTAATTTCCGCGTATCAGCTTCGTTCAGATGAAGTGAAAGAAATCTTAGAAAAGATGTCTCGGCTGAAAGCTAGGAGTGGCTGGGAGTTCCTCTATGATTATGACAGAGATTTCTGTGAGAGGTAGAAATAACTCAACAATTGTGTCACTAAGAAATGGCTTTAAAATAAAATTAGGCTTTTTTCTCTAACCCCTTGACTTTTGTCTTTCCAAATTTAATTTTTTGGCTGTATGAGAAAAAAATTATTTTCAATTGAATTGCCTCCATAGTTTGCTTGCCAACTTTTGCTTGCATTATTATTGAAAAATCTTGAACTCCATAATAATGTCAACATATAATATTATACTGGGGTTTTCCAATAAATTTAATGAAAGCTATTTTTTCAGACACCCAGAGATTGTTCAACGACAAAGAAACAAATGGGCCTTAACTTTTCACAGTCTTGATTCACATTTTAAAATGCCCAAAGATGGAGATAAAAAGGCATTAGGTAAGATTTTTTTATCTTTTTAAACCATTAATACTAATAGATAAAGATTGGTTATTGTCTTCAATAAAAAAAAAATAGTTATCCATTTGATTAAATTTTGTCTTCAACTTAAATGATGGTTATCATCCTACCAGCAGTTCTTAACAACTTTTTCTGTTTTTTATATTTAAAATTCCAGTTAGCTTTATGTCTAATTAAAAAACATGATGTAATTAAATAAAACATTGAAATATTTCACTGTTTGATCCTGCTGTTCCTACCAAATGTCAATGTTGCCAAAATACTGCAGTGAAACCAAATATCAATCATGTTTTAAGATGCTACCGTCTGCTGCATATGAAGATAATTTTTTTCCAATCAAATATTTAATCAATGTAAGATAATAAAGCATCAGTTATCAATAATTGCAATTTCCCTCTATTGACAAGGTGCATTGTTGTAACTTGTTGACTAACTTTGCTTCTAACTTCAGAGATGGAAATGGTGCTGATGAGCCAGCAACCTACAGACAGACATAGAACACGCAGACTCTCCAGTCGCTCCCCAAGGAAGCGAACACTAAGTGGCCGTTCTCAGTCCGACCTGAGTGACATGGAGCTCGACAGCTTGGGAGACAAGGGGCATCACCACGAAAAACTTCATCCTGAAAAACATAAAATGGTGGAAAGCTCAGCTTGCCGTAATAACTCGGATACTCAAGCTGTCAATGGGAGCACACATTCCTCAACCATTGTACAAAATGGATTTAATCCAAGCCCTTGTGATACTTTAGTAATGAATGACAGTGAAAGCAGTGTTAAAATAATGGCAGAGCTGGAAAAGTTTGTGAAAGAAGCTTTGTCTGAGAGCACCACATTGTGCATGGCAGACTTGCGCATCAAGATGTCCATGTACACAGCTCGAGTTCCTTCTGCCCATGTTTTTAATTTGGGAGTTTCTGATAAGATGATTGAGGATGCAGTTGTAGCTGTTGGGGGATTTAGGCTTGAAAACCAGGTGAGTCAATTGTCCATAATATCAACTGCATGATAATTTTCCATCCTTTATGAATTAATCATATAATATTGAGCATTTCAGATTTTTTATGTAAAAAATTTTGGGATGGTTACGCATTTATATTAAACCCGTAGGATTTAAAAACTGTTCAATGAAAAGTATTTTAATTATTTGTATTTATTGTGCAGTGGCCACCTAATAGGAAGCCCGAGGCAATGTTTTCATCTTTAACAGGCAATCCTACCACTGATAAGGTCAGTAGCCCAGTTAAAAGTATTGGACTCAAATAAATATGCAGTTGTTCATTAGACTTCTTTTTTTTTTAGATGTTGTGTTTTTTTTCACCTGAAAGCCACAGTTGGTCAGGGGAGGGGAATTTACTTCATCTTTCGTGTTGATTTTTATTTTTTTTTAATTTTAGAATTTATTGAGCTTGTTATTAGAGGTAGCTGAAATTTTAGCTTCCATTAATTAAACTTATTATTTAATAATTATCTTCTTTTTTCTGTAAACTTAATGTATTTATGTTATTCTCTTATTTCTGTAAACTTAATGTATTTATGTTATTCTCTTATTTCTGTAAACTTAATGTATTTATGTTCTCATTTTTTTTATATTAACAGTTGAGAACTATCCTGTTCGGTCTTTATGCAGAGTCTTATAAAATGCGTAGTACACTTTTTCGCACTAAAGCCAAAGATGCTGGTCTAGATCTTAGTGAAAACGAAGTGCGAAAATTTCTCAAAGTATGTATATCTGTGGGTTTTTTTATAATAATTTTTTAAATCCAAATACTTAACTCTTTTTCTCCGGAATTATTTTCCTCGTTCTGATGGAATTATCTATTCAGGATATTAGTCACAGGCTACTGTCAGGGTTATGAGAATCACTGTTTGTTAAAGTTATATTCTGCCTGGTCACAAGCTCACGTTGTTGATGTTTGTGAGCGAGAATCATGTACGGGCGTGGATCAGTCCATGCAAGGTCAGTCCAGGCCCACTGGTATATTAACTCGGGTGTGTCTCGATGAGGAGACAAGTCGCCGGGTGACAGTGAACACAGGGATACCTGAGCTTTTAGGGTTGGCGTGTTGGTCTGCTGGACTGTACGGGGGCCTATGTTGTAACTAAGAGACACAGAGATATGGTAATGAATGAGAAAAGTTGTTCATAGGTGACAAGTGACCATCACAATAATAAAGATTGCTTTTGGTAAAAGAACTTGTGTCGATTACTGTACGCCACTTGTTGGTGTGCGAGCCTTGGACCAGAAACCCTAGACAACGTTACCTGACAGCTACCATGCTATCCTCAAATGTTAATAGCTTTTTTATTAATGATATATTTGGTATTAAATAAAGGGAAGCAAATGGTGTTTTCAGGCAAAGTAGACTCATGACTTTATTTTCATAAAACAATATGATTTTGTTTTATAAAAAGAAATACACATCACTTTTTTTTGGTTTTTTACAAAACCTCATTCAAAGTAAAAAACTTAGATTTTTATCCAAAATGTAATAAAATGGTGTTTTTTCTGAACTAATACTATTTATTGCAACTAGCATTCATTTTAAATTCTATCTAAAATTGCAGTTAAATTTAGTGAAAAAGTTTAGAAGCTTTCAAATTAGAATATATATTGTCTTTATTATTATTTGTAGTATAAATATTTTCTGTTCATCAAGGCATTTGAGACGGGGGCCAGGCTTGTTGTTTATCAAAAGATGACCAGTGAACTTAATTATCAATTTCACTATAACTACTTGGCATATGATTCATCAACGTAGTATTTAAAATAATATTAGATCAATAACCAGATGCGCTGGTTGAACATCCATGTTTGTAAACAAATGTAAAAACAAAAATGAAAACAAGCCTTTCAAGCACGTGTTTTGTGGTGAAAACTCATTCAAACAAAGAATTTCTGACTTTTAATTCAAGAGAAATCATTCTAGATTTCATTAAAACTAAAATTTTTGTTTAATAGAAAAGAAACGAAACAATCCAGGTTTAATAATTTGACGCTCCTATCATCAATACGTCAAAAAGACCTTAAAAAAACAAAGACTGTAGCATTGATCCAGAGAAAAAGAGTTAATAAGTTAAATAAATTGAAAAGGCAAAGAATGCCTCAGTGCTATTAGTTTAATTAACATTTTTAATTTTTATAATTAGTGCAGTGACAAAAATTTCCTAAAAATTATTTACTTTATGTTATCACTGACATAACCAAAATGTTGTCAAGAGACTTGGCGTTCTTTTTTTTTATTCTAAAATAATAAGAATGTAGTCTCTCTCACCCTGAGCTTGTCTAGATTAAATATGACACCGGTTTATGATTATGATATTTGTTTGTAAATGTGAACTTGTATCATCTGTCCTAGGAGCACTGTGACTGTGTGTCAGCTCTCTGGTACCTCAAGAGAACTCTGCCATCCAACTCTTGATATTTGCTGGTTACAATTAGCTGCTTGATGAATTATTGTGGGCTTCAGTCCAACATGATGGATTTCTACCCAACAATTAAATAGGCTTCTAGTTTCAAGTTATTTTGAAGTGTACAGCTGTTAATGTTGGTTTACATCATTAGTTTTTGTACAGTTAGACATCGGAAAACAAAACAATTTCATGTGATGGTATAATTTTTAAATTTTATTATAATGACATTGTTATAGGAATAGCTTTCATTCGATCAACTTATCCATTTTATTCTGTATGTTTAACTCTTGAATCTAGGAATAAGTGTAGATTTATTTGTATAAATACTAAAATCTTCATTCCCTTACATGGAGCTCTTGAAATACTTCTCAGTATTTTCATCTATTCTGTTAAAATAATCAATAATGTGGCCAAAAGAGGTAAGTGAAATCACAACCTCATTCCCAGGCAGAGATTCTGTTAATTGATATTATTACTGATTCATATGTTTAAAAAAAAGCTCACCAACATCAAGGAATCTGTAACAATAAAACGATTTGAGGTTTTCATTAAAAACATTGAGACCTCATAATAAAATGATTGTTGCTGGCACATGTAATAACTTATAGTATTATAGAAATATAGATATGTCTCAGTTCATTTTTAATTAATTTAATGTAACAAAACATTGGAGGGAGGTGTGCCTCAGTTCCAATCATAATGATGTTTTCACTAATAAAGAAAATATTTGTGGTATGATCTATCTGTTGAGTGTTGTCTTATTTATCCTAGTGAAAGAATGGCTGGAGAAAGAGGGTCTTCAACAGGTTTTCTATTGTTTATGAAATAACTATATTCTTGAGTTTGACATCGAGTAAAACCAAACTGTAAAGCTATTTTGGAATGGCTGATGGAACCTGGAAAGTTTGAAAGTTTGCCTTTAGGACTAGTCTTAGGTCTTTGCAGTCGCAGTGGGCCCCTTACTTTCCTATATCCCACCTAAATTAATTATCTCTTATTATTATTATCCTTTTTAATTTCTTATCCCTAAGACTGGCCCTGTTTGGTTTAGTGGAATTTAGGCTTTCTTTTTTCCGTAGGAAAATTGAACAGTTTCCCTAATCTAGGGATTATTCTCCCTAAATTTAATTTTTACAGTTTCTTTTTTCTAATAAATAAAAAAAAACATTTCAAGGTTAGTTGAGAGGATGGTTATTGGCTACTAGTTGATCACTGCTTATCCTTAGTAGTGGATAGCAAGATTTATAATAAGACTGTAGACAAACTGCACAAAATTAATTTATAACTTATTTAAATCTGGCAAATTCTAGTTTTGAATCAGTCACTAAATTTTTTTACAATTTTACAAATAAATGTTTAACTTTAATGGATTTTTATTTCTATGTCTTATTGTGTTAACAGTGTCAACAAATGATATATTGGAATATCCAAGTTATTAGAATTAAGGGTTAAGGCTCTTGGAAGGTTAACAATTTTAGAATTGTAAACTAATAAGAGGTCCTTGCCAAAACAACAGATAAAGAGGTTTATGTTTGTTTGTTGTTGTTTTTTTTTGTATGGTTAAATGGTTAATTTTGAGCTTGAAATGTGCAGTTGGGAAGGAATAAAATGGGACTCTTAAATATTTGAAATGAGTTCCCATAACTGATTGATATCTTTTTTTCAAGTAATAATTTTGATAGATGAAATAGATGGAGACAAAGTCTTACATACTTACAGAATACTTTTTTAATTCATTGATTAATTTAAAAAATAAAAAATAGTTTCTAATAGAGAAGTTTAAATGTTTCCAAAATTGCTTAAATGAAATGTTTTTGATTTATTTAATTTTGAACATTTTCATAATACTCAACTAGGATATATTTAGAATGTAATAAATAAAAATTCTGGATGACTTGGTCAAAGTCCGTTCCTACCTACATTGGCTTGGGAGAAAATTTCTACCAACCACAGTTAACATTGTGTTAGATTGTGGTGCATAGACTATGCCTGAACCTACACTATTTATAAACTCTCTAACTGAATTGTATTATATTTATTACTTGATACTTGCTGTTTTTTGGAGGAGGGGAATGGTAAATTTCAAGTCTCAGTCTGACATTGAATAAGAAATAATTTGAAACCCAATCAAAAATATATTTGTGTTTCAAAATTTTTTAATGACAGTCACCTTTATTTACAGTTGCATTTGCATAAATTCCAGTGTATGGGTATGATGAAAATTTAACAAAGTATCATTGTTTTGATGAATTTTTATACAAATCTAACATTTAGAATAAATTAAATGAGATTAATTGATTTTCTAATTTTAAATTTAACTCAAATGTTAAATTATTGTGCCGACAGCTTTCTGGTTGATGTCTGTATGGACTAAACATGACAGCTAAGTTTTATTTTATATTTATATTATTAGTTTTTGTTTGTTTGCTGAATAAGGCTTTTTGCCAATGCGTTTGCTCTTTTGTGGCAGGCATTCATTTTCTATAGCCTGATCATTTTTTCTACACAGCCTGTTGGCAGTCTCACCACACTCATATCCTTATATATTGTTTACCTAGTCTAACAGCATTCTGTTACAACTAGGGCAGAAAACAACCAAATTCAACCATTAATTTCTCAATTAATCTTTAAAAATTTTAACGATTAAATTATATTTTAAAATTATTGGAAGTCAAAACTTTTTTAAATTTTCAAAGTACTTGTCAAACCAAATGAAAAGGGTATTAAGCTAATGACAGTTCAGTAATGGAGTCTGACTCAAAGACAGAAAATGAAGACAGGTCTTCTGATGAATTACTGCGTTACAAAATGAGATGAAATTCCTGAATCCATTAACCCTCTACAATGGTGGAAACTTAATGAACACCAATATTCAATGATGTCATTCCTTGCCAAGACGATTTGTGCATACAAGTTACCTCACTTCCATTTCCATGTGAATGATTGTTCAGAACGGCTGGTTATATTGTCAATTATAACCGCTCATTACTTGAACCTAATAATATCAACACTCTTGTCTTTTTGAGTAGTTGCTTAAAAAATGACATATAATGGAGACATTCCAATGTTATTTAGATTTTCAACAAGAACGTTTAACAAGTGTTATTTATGACATCATAAAATTTAAATTTTGGCTTTACTTTAATTGAAATTAACAATTATTCAATCTCTAATTTTTAAAAAAAGTTAATGATTAAATTTAAATGTTCATAGCCCTAGTTACGACCAAACGAAATTTCTACCTACAAAAAAGTATGATTGACATTTTATCTACTACAGAAGCACCTTCTATACAAAATATTATTGCGTTCTACTCTTAACCATGGTTAATGTCTAGAGTCATCTCGAGTTGTGTCGATAATGCACTTGTTTCATGGAGGGCGTGTTAACAGTATTGTAAAGGCCCTAGAGTGAATAACCTCGTATATTACAAGGAATAAGTATTTTAAAATAGACCGTATTTAGTTAAATAACTCATTTATATCAACTCAATCTGAAACTTACACTTATAGCTATACTTGGTGTGGTTTAGCATTTACTTACATTTAGATCTTTCAGTAGGTCAGAATTGGGAATGAGGTGTTGCTAAGGCCTCATTCCCAGCGGTTTAACTCACATGAGTCATACATCGCTAATCATCATGTTTTCTTTACTGAATGCCCGAAGGCATTACAGATCAGAAATACCTACTGATAGACAACGAAATGCGTAAGGAAATTCGATAGAATAAAATCATAATGTAAATAAATTATAGGTTTTATTATTAAATTTGAATGATAACAATAATACATTTCCAAATTATTTTTTCATAATTAAGGAAAACTTTTATGTATACATTATTTTTCTTAAAATAAACTTGAGTAAAAATTATTTAAAATAAATAATCAATCTAGAATTTGAAAAAATATATTTTATTGTTTTAGTTTTATAGTTATTTCCCTTTTTAAAAAATTGTCTTATTACTGCCCTTGAATTTTTTAAAATTCTAATATCTTAGGGGCCGTCCATAAATGACGTCACGCACCTAGGGGGGAGGGGGGTCACACTTTTGTGACGATGCGTGACGTGGGGGAGGGAGGGGGTTGAAGAAATGTGACGTCACATCGAAATGGTAACTTTAAATAAAACTTCCACTGAAATATTTTGTCACTTAGAATTTATTTAATGACTTTTTTTTATTCAAGCTTCTCAAAGTGCCAGTCGATAGGCCATCAGACGCCGGTTGGCGTAAGTTAATAAGACACGAAAATTTAATATAATTATAATTCTTAAGTTTGAGAATTCACAAGAGAACATACGAAATTGTAACACTGCGTCGTTTGATGTTGATGTAACCGCAGTTTGTGATGTAACCGCAGTTTTTTGTTTGGTTCACTCG
>MUZC01000220.1:48939-77650 GCA_002072015.1 Radix auricularia
AATATAGACAGAAATGGCCCACTATAAAATATAATGTTGTAATACAATATAGACACAAATGGCCCACTATATTATAATGTTGTAATACAGTATAGACAGAAATGGCCCACTATAAATATAGTGTTGTAATACAATATAGACAGAAATGGCCCACTATAAAATATAATGTTGTAATACAATATAGACAGAAATGTCCCACTATAAAATATAATGTTGTAATACAATATAGACACAAATGGCCCACTATAAAATATAATGTTGTAATACAATATAGACACAAATGGCCCACTATATTATAATGTTGTAATAAAATATAGACAGAAATGGCCCACTATAAAATATAATGTTGTAATACAGTATAGACAGAAATGGCCCACTATATTATAATGTTGATATAAGCCTTGGGCCTACTATTTACGTCGCTACCAAGTATCAGATTTGAGCGTATTCTTGTGACTAGAGAGGTAGGCAACAAGGGGTTAGATTCAGTAGCCAAGTATAATACATCAAAACAGCTGAAAAGTGTATTTTGGTAAAAACCGTATGATTAGTATGAAGTATCAACTAAAATAGACATGACCGTTTAAAAACTGACGCTGCCTTGGATGACTATGCCATTAATTTTATCTGGTGGATGTGCAAAGATGAGTTCGGCACTTATCGCTGTGTGTTCGTTGAAATAGTCACGTCTCCACAAAACCCAAGTTAAAGTTGGTATGAGGATGTACATTAGGGTAGTAGCCGGTAATTTATATCCTTGTAGCGCCTGTGTTTGGGGCCCAGTTATAAATAGATCAAACCAGGACACATAAATTAAAGTGGCCAAGCATTGGATAACAACTCCATTTAAAAGCATTTTTAATTCATGAACAAGACACAGATGTCTTTTATTTATAGCCTAAATAAATGTGTTCTGATTAGATATTAGTTAAATCATAAAAGCCTTCAGGATAGATGATAGAAGAAAAAAGAGCAAAGTAGTAACAATAAATAAGGCAAGTAATTCTAACTTGGAAACACAACACAAAGATAACCTTATACAACACCCAGATAGAGATAGGGTTAAAAACACTTGTCGTATTCCGTAAGCAAGAACACACACTAATTCTCTTTCTTCTCGTCCGAAATTCGGACGTGGCATGGGTTGCCTGACTAAACCAGGAAAACCAACACTTTATCAAAATTTTAAACTCTATAAAAATGCAATAGGCCTACTAGACACAAACCATTGATAAGCATAAGACGCAATAATCTTCTGTATGGAAGGGAGCGTCTGTAACAGATAAGATAAGATAGGAACAGTGGCGTCGTTAGGGGGGTTGCGGTGGGGGCGGGCCGCCCCGGGGGACACCATCGGGGGGGGGGTGACACCAGACTGTAAAATTCTATATATTACCGTTATTTGGCACTGGAAAACACAAAGGAGATCTATGGGTTTAAATCATGAGAGGTGACACCATGAGCTACCGCCCCGGGTAACACCAACCCTAGTGACGCCTCTGGATAGGAACACTATAAAAAATAATGTATTGTTTACTCTAGCTCCAATAGATTTAGATTTCATTTCAATGAAATAAGCTGTGCTCAACATTTCAGGTCAGTGAAAGTGACGGAGTCACGTGACAGAGTCCGCTTGAAGACATCATTATGAGTTTTGAGGCGTTCAGAAAGAACGGCGGGCCAACCTACTACGATGCCGTGCACATCCCTTGGGAGGCTGACCTCTTGACCTCTGGACTCATCTTCTGTTTCGTCATTCTAGCATTTTCTTTCTACATCATTCTGCCTGGGATAGCAGGCAAAGAGGTATGTATTTGTATGAATGCAGTCTGTCGTAGTATCACGTGACGGGCTAAGTGATTAATCTTCATGTAAACAAGAGAGGGAACTTTGGTCAACTCATTTTTTTTAAAAGACAGGAAAAAACGGGGCAATAAACACAAAGCTAAACTGATAAAGATCATCCCTGTATTCGTAATCTGTTCATCTAAACTTTTATTGCTTGGAATAACCTTATTTATATATGTCTTCTTTTTAAGCATTTTATTAATACATATCGGCCCATACATTGGGACCGTCCATAAAGTACGTCACGCTAGTTTTGACAATTTATTAAACTCCCTCCCACTATCATAAATCTCGGACAACCCCCCACTCCCAAAGTACGTCACAGTTTCGTACAAAAAATATATTTTATTAACAAAATAATTAAAATTTAACATAAAACGCCGTGACGTCACACATGGCCGGACCCCCCCTCCCACCAGTCACAAACGGTCACATTTTCTTACACCCCCTCCCCCCTCTGGAGCGTGACTCACTTTATGGACGGCCCCATTATCCATTTTGTTTCACTTTAATGGGGGGTATTTTTTCTATTTCATTCATTATTTATTACTTAAATTATCTTTCAAAATGTGAGCCAGTCTTCAAGCTTAATTTCCTAACAAATTTCACTCAAACTTGTGATATATGAATCATGAAATTTTTTTTTCTTCTTTTACAGAAACTTTTCACATTTTTAAGAATAACCATTAGTTTGTACATAGGAGCTGTTATTTTGGGTGAGCATCTAATTTTATGCATTACAAGCACTTCTTACATAGAGAACATTTTTTATTAAATAATACCAAACTGATAAAATTGCTGTGTGAAAAAAAATATATTAATAAGATTCATTATACAAACATTTTGCTTTTAGAACAAGGAATCAGTAGGCCAGGGGTGGCGAACAAGTTTGACAAAAAGAGCCAAAATTTTAAACTGTGAGAGTCAGAGAGCCACACCACACAAAAGCATATAATTTTAACAATAATATATTAAACACATAATATAACATGCTCAGTCAGGTGTTTTTTGTTACCTTGTTGGAGTGATGGGATGATAATCTCAATGGGATTTCTGGCATCTTTTGTTTTCAGTAAACTTCTGCAAATCAGGTTTGTATTCAGTTGTAGCCACTCGGAGCAGTTCCTTTACATGAGTGTCAATCAGAATGGACCGGTGCTTTGATTTTAACACAAAATTAAGATTTTAGGGCTTTAACCTGCCCTTAAAGAAAAGAACTTTAAACTGCACTAGCTCGCGTCCGGGAAAAGACTGAGCCTCTTTATTTATAAAACATTCTTTTAAAAAGGTTGGGAGATGCAGGGACTCGACCTAAAGGAGGGGGTTTCCCCGAACTAATTAAGGAACGTTGACTTTCAGAAGGGTTTTCCCAGAAGTGACGGAAGTCACATTGCAGAGGTTTTCCTAGAATCTAGAAAGTACTCAGAACTTACACCTTGAGAGAGGTTTCCCTTTCCACTAACTTGTGACATAGGAATGAGTATCGAAAGACGATGTATCTAAAACAAAATCCAAACTTGGCAAAGAGCCACAGTATACAAAAAAAATGATAAGAGGCAAAGAGCCGCATTCATTTTGGCCCGGAGCCGCACGCGGCTCGAGAGCTGCGTGTTCGCCACCCCTGCAGTAGGCCCATATAAAAATACTTTTCAATTTCTTGAAATATTTGTTTCACTTTTCTAAGCCTTACAAAGATACAATTTTATTTATAGTATCTTTTCAGTCATTTTAATTAAATTTTTTGAAGTATAAAGCCTATAGACTAGATACAAAAAAATAAAATAAAACTGAATTGAATTATGTAAAAAATAAAATTTTATGTATCTATTAATGTGATAATAGTTTTTTTGTTTTAGTAAATTTGGCTAATTTATTATATTTGAAAAGCAGAAATTTAAAAAAAACTAACTATTGCAATGGGTATAGTTTATTTAGCTATAGATCCTTACTGAGGAACTGTTGTTAGTTGGTAACATTTGACTGATGTTATTTTTTCAATATGTTTTATTGACTTAGTTAGCAACTTTTCTATGACATGGGAGACTGCAGAAACTAACACGCGAACCAAATACAAGGCTGGCACAGGTAAAGAGGTCAATGTCTCCATTGGTGTAAACATTGGTTTCCGTGGCGTCAACATTACTCTGAAAGGTGAGTTTATGGAACGTTAGATCATTGATTTAATTGATAAAGAGGCTTAACATCACACAGGATCAGTTTGGTGTTCAAAGCGTATAAGCAACGACTAACCATTACAAAAGATTAAGTCTAAAATCAGGACTTAATTTATTGATGCTTCATAGGGCTTTGGTAATAAATGAATTACTTTATAGCTTTTTTTTTTCTAAAATTTTTCAGGAAGCACTAGTAATAAAAAATATAATAATCTAAACTTAATAGCTGAATGTCATTATCATTCAGTATTTCTTGTAATACTTGTTGGGTTACTGCTAATATCTCTATATCTCTGTACACATACTATAGTGTTATTATTACAGATGCTCCTTGATACAGATGATTATCCCCTTTATAGCAAGAAGATTTTATTTGTTTCCCTTCCTGTTTTTTTTTTTTTTTTTTTTTTTTTTTTTTTTTTTTTTTNTAGACAAGCACATAAATGACACATAACGTATGTTATTAAATAAACATTCATATGATGACAAGCACATAAATGACACATAACGTATGTTATTAAATAAACATTCATATGATGACAAGCACATAAATGACACATAACGTATGTTATTAAATAAACATTCATATGATGACAAGCACATAAATGACACATAACGTATGTTATACATTAAAAGAAAGGCTCTTCCATTAATTGACAAAAATTTCTTGATTTTGAATCCCTTCAGCTCTTAGATTAATCTTTTAATCATTTATTTAAAACATTCATTGAAACAATAATGCCAGTGTTTTCTCTAGATGATTTCTTTCAGAGTGGAATGTATCAGTAGCCAGGAGCATAGCTAAAGAGGGAGAAGATTGGGGAAGGATTGGGGGAGAGTACTTGAATGTCAGACTAGCAGTCTTACTTACCAAAATGAGCTTTGATAGTTTTAGTGATAGCAAAAAAATGAATTTAAGAGGGTTTTTTTGTTGTTTTTTTTTGGGGGGGGGGGGGTTGGGGGGCATAAAAATGAATCTTATCCCATGTCACTAAAATCTCTAACTATAAATTGTCAATTTTAAAAAAATTTAGAAAATTAACTAATTTGCTTTTTTTTCTTTCTTTCTTTTTCTTTTTTTTTTTCTAAAGAATTTCTTTGGTGATGATTTAAGTTTGTTTTGAAATTAAGTAGATGTGGGATTTAACATCATTTCATTTTAAAACAATACAAACTTCGAATCTTTTCCCTATAGGAAGGTAGCCATCATTTAATAAAAAAATGAGCTGTTTTTTTTTCCCTAACAATTTTAGTCTCTTTAAACATAAAGTGATAGAAAGGCCAATGCAACAATCCTGCTTGTCTCTACATTTGTCACAAGACTTGGCTGAAAATTATCTTTGATCAATTAGTCAGTTAAAAGGGAAAATTTATGCTTTACAGGAGAGAAAGATCAGATAGAAGGTGAAACAATTAACTACAATGAGCACTTCTCATGGGAAGGTCTCCAAGGACGATTTGGTTTTGGTCCTTTTGGTAAGTGAGACAAAAAAGAAAATAATAAATTTTCAAACAAGGTGGATTGGATTATTTATTTTGGACAGTATTGGTACACATTGCCGCTAATTTTCTAATGACACAAGAGCAGTGCTTCTCAAAGTGTTGGTCCGCGGACCGGTGCTGGACTTTGGGTCATCCTCCGCCAGTCCGCAGTGGTTGAGTCGTAGCACGCTTGACTGGCATACCGATGCTCACGAGTTCGAATCCATGCGAAGGCGAGGATTTGTTCCCGGGGCCTGAGGAGTCCCTGAGTCACCCAGCTCTGAATGGGTACCTAACTAGACAATAGTTAGGCTGCTAAATAATGCTTGGAACCCTTATAGCCGTGGCCTGTGACCGCTGCATCACTTACCAACAGATCATCTGTCATGGTCTATGGACGCAATTATCTTCTGCATAGAAGGAGCGTCTGTATATCTAAGATAAGATAAGATAAGTTGTCAAGGAAAGAAAGAAAACTCTAATTGTAATGCACCCTATGGAACCATTGATAGTAATCCTATAGAATGTGTCAATATTGGTCAATAAGCACATAAAATAACACAAATAAAATAAGATGAATTACAATTCACTACCAAGTCAGTACAGGGAATATAGTTCACAAGTTAATGGTGCAATGGAAAAATTCCTGGCGGTCCGCCATACTAAAAAGTTTGAGAAGCACTGACACAGAGGAGTGAAACTCAGGGAGGGACATCTCTAACACACATTTTTTGTCAAATTAAATGAAAGTACTTGAACTTATAAGTTTTAATTAATTTTTTTAGTTTTTAATCTATTTATAAAAACGTGTTTTTTAAAAAATCTTTTCTGACTAAATGCACCGGAATGGCTGTCCAGCTCCAGCAGCTTTTTTCCACATTCTTTTTTTATTACTGAATTTACTGCCCGAAATTATTGGTCTTACTGATTTTTCAGATAGTGTTCTGGTAACTTTATTTTTGGAAAATAAAAGCACTGGATACACTAAATAATGGCAATGATAAATATTATAATAGTGATGTTTAAAGTAAATATTATAATAGTGATGTTTAAAGTAAATATTATAATAGTGATGTTTAAAGTAAATATTATAATAGTAATGTTTAAAGTAAATATTATAATAGTAATGTTTAAAGTAAGCAACTGTATGACCAGTAAAATAATTTCTCCTAAATATCTATAGAGATGATCAATAAGATGAAACGTGATTGCGAAATTTTAAAAATTACTTTAAAGCGACTTTAAAATGCATATATTGTATGAACATTATTGACAATTTTCAGCTGGTCAGTTCAACAGAGAGTATCGTGCAGCCCAGCTACGAGGCCTACCATTGCCCATTCTATGGGTGGCTGAGTATTTCACAATTGATGGTGAAGGAATTAGATGGGGAAGACATTACAGACAGGCAGGATGGTACTCTCATATCATTTTATGGTACGCAGTTTGTGAAATTAATTAGATGTTGATAGAAATCTTTAGAATGCATGTATAATCATTTATTCTATTTTGACAATTTTTCTCCCCTTTATATTTTAATAAAATTTTTTGCTTTTGTCTGTTAATTGACCAAGTCAACTATTCTTAATTCCAAGCAATCAAACTTATACCTACCTTGCTAATCTCTAAATAAACCAAGCAATCAACAATTTTAGTTCTCTTTTTAAGTCAATAATTTTCAAATCCTTTGCCACCATGATCAGTTACTTCATTATCTAATTTTAGATAAGCAAGACCAAAGATTTACCTATTCTATCAAATTAACAGGAAAAGACATACAAATATTTGTTTCCAATCTCAACAATTGTTTTTCTTATAAACTAACATGACTTCAAATTTCACTAGATAATAAAACATTGTTTTTGAGTTGCAATCAACAAAATATTTTTGTTTGTTTCTACTTCTAGGCTTGCATTTCCACTCTGGCTTTTAGCCAACATTTTGTTCTGTGTGCTGCTGCGGTATGGAGCTTACTTCCTAGTCCTAACTGGACTGTCCATGATAACTTCTAATATTATCTGGGCAACGCTTAGGAATGTCAATGACTTAAAAATTCCCTTCACTTCTCATGATGTTTTGTTATTTAGTTATGGTGGATCATTTTGGGTCTGTCTTATCACTGGTAAGTAGTAATTGATTGAAATCTTTGATATATCACATAAATTATACTACTAACTGGAAATCTTTTTGAATGAAAATTAAGTTTTTTGAATGAGACAGCTACAGAACAATGGGGCTATAGAAATAATAAAAAAACATTTTTTTTCAATGCTTCAAAGCCACATTAATTGTTAAATCTACTTTCAGCTATATTACATCAAAATTTAAGAGCTTAGGAAGTGCTTATGCATTTTCCGTGCTAAATACTGAGACATTTTAAACAATGAGAACGGAAAATGAACATTAATCCAGATCTGCTATGTTTTATGTGAAAAAGATTATGAAAAAAAAAGCTTAATTTTAATATTACTTTAATTGTATAATATATTTAATTAATAATTACTTTAAGCCTTAGTGCAGTGGACATGTGATGATTGGTTGACTTCTGTTTAGTTTTGCCTGCATTTGTTTAGATTTTCACAATGTAGGGCAATCAATGTTACTTTAAAGCTGCAGAGTTGTGCAAGAGTGCAGATATCTGACCACCATTGCACAGCAAGTTTTGTAAAATATTGCACAAAAAATGGATGCTGTTCAATGTTGAACATAAGTTTTTTTTAAATTGCACACAGACTAACAACAAACCTTAGAGGGAAAATTGAATGCAATACAAACATTTAAACTTTGGATATAGATCTACTCTTTATTTCTATTTTGTTTATTTGGATAAAAAAAATGTTGACCTCCATTTCTTTTTATTTATTCCAGGAATTATTTGTGTGGTTCTGGGACTAATTATCTTCTTAATGGACAAACTGTGCCCTTCTTTTATTGCCACATTCTTTGGTGTGGATGTTCTACAAGATTCTGAGAGCATTATAGTGGAAGGTAAAAAATCAATTATAAACAACGATAAATATATTTATAAAAATTAAAATTTTCATCAAAATATATATATATGTTTGTTCACTCTTTTGTCCAAAATTAAGTGAATTCAATTTAATTATGTGTTATAATAGTTCCGGCATACAGTGCATTAAAAAATATATTTAGTTCAACATTTTAAACTTTAAATTTTTTCTTATAAATAACTTCCAAAAGAGGAAGATGAACAAATAGTCCAGGACAAGAGCAGGGCTAGGAGTGCCGCGACCAGTGGATCAGATCAGGGTTCAGATAATGTAGATGGTGCAATGGATGATGATGAACTTTATGATGTGGCTCCACCCTTGAGAATAAATGTAAGTTGTTTAATTTATTTTTTAGTGCTTAGATTTGGAAAGATGATCGGCTCTCAGGGAGACAAATTGTACAAGATTACATTGTGTAGCTGCACTTGTAAACATTGATCCTATAAAAAAAACTCTTTTTTTTCCTTCAGATTATTTACACTTTAATAGAATCATATGATTAACTTCATAATTTGTATTTATGACATAAATTCTTTGCAGATCATTTACATGTTTTTAAAATGTGAAGATATATAAAGTTTTCTCTTAGGTTATAAATTATATTTGAAAATGATAATTTTCATTAAGATTTTAGGTATGATATTATTTCGTTTTTGTTATATTAAAAAAATTTGATAGTTAGAAAAAAATTTGTTTGCCCAAATTGTACTCCATAAATTCAATTTCAACAGTCAGAAGTACCAGACCGTGCCGCACCATATGTAGTAAAACCGCTAGCGTCTCATAAACGATCCTATGGCACGGCAGAGCACAGGATCACTAAAAGACTTCAGAGGCCAAGGCGCAGGGATCCCCCTCCTAGACCTCCCACTGAGTCCATTGTCGAAGATGATGAAGATCATGGCCTGTATCTCAATGCCCCACCTCAAAGACAACCACAGCAGGTTGCACCAATTGGTAACCAGGAGAGTCTGGTTGAAGATGACCTGTATGAGAACAGTGGCCCAGCCCAGTGAGTACCATGCCAGGATGGCATTGTTGTCCGAAATATACTTAAGTAACATTTATCTTAACTTGATCCATTAAATAGAAATGATGTCATCAACAGACAAATATTAAAGATGTAAAATAACTTCAGACGCCTATTGAAAATTCAATTTAATATTAAAATTTATTCCAACCTTTTATTTTTAAAGCTTTGTGTTTATTGATCATAAATAGCATCAAAGCCACAGTACAAAATTGTTTTGGTCATTTTTGGTAACATATTTGATTTTCTAATAACATGGTTTTTTACCTTGTAAGTTAGATATCCCTAAGTCACAAATATTTAAATCTAAACTTCTATAAGAAAGCTAAATTATTTAACATGAGAGTGTATTAAATGCTTTTTCTGTAATTTTCTGTGTGTATTTCTATCCCGTCTAGACTGCTAAGTTACAAGTAATAAGTGGATGTGACAAAGTGGATTTCCCCTCAACAAGTTCAAAGGGCATGGAAAAAATCTAGATGAAATTAAAAATGTTTTATTTTTTTGTTAGATTAATTCACAATTGTAATTTAGTGCTAGTTAGCAAGTAATGAATGTACATGTAATATTTATACTATTATTATATAATAAAAATGCAAATAGTTTTTACACAATTTTTATTTGGGAAGACTCAGAATTACATGTATATCTACTGTACTGTTGAGGTGTTGAAGAAGGTGAAAGTCATACAAAATTCAAAAGGATTGCTTGCAACATTTGTCTAAACTTATATTTTTGCACAATATACAATTACAATAAATTCAAGATAGGCTAAAACAAATTCAAGATAGGCTAAAACAAATTCAAGATAGGCTAAAACAAATTCAAGATAGGCTAAAACAAATAATAAATTCACTAGGTCTGTTGACAATGACACTGGGATAGTTGTGACTTTGATAAGTACAACATAATTTACAAATCCCTTTGTGAAATAATCTTCGGTTAAAATGTGGGAGTGTCACTGTAATTGATGTTTTCCCAGGGACTACTATCATATAAAGCTCTGTGTTTAAAAAATTAATCATATTTAGCAAGTGTAATTTTTCCAATTCAAGTTTTTAAAAAAAAATAACTATCAATATTTTGTCTGAGTTAGGTGGAGGGGTCAGCTGTGTCCCAAATATATTGCAGAAATTGAATCTTGATAGAAATGAAATAGCCCCTGGGTACTTCAAATGTCAACAATTTAAAAGGCAGAACTTTTAACAATTTTAATTTTTTAAAAGTGAACATTTTAACAAATTTCTCAGTAACTGAATCAATGTTAGCATTATTTAATATCATAATAATAATACTCAGTGCAAAATGGGAAGTTATTATAAACAAATTTGGTTGGTTTTGTGGCTCTAAGAGACAACTCATGACATAATATGTTACTAACAACACTGGTATTTTTTAATATTAACTAAAACTTCAGCCAGCAAGTGTTCTTTCATTAGAATTAAATAAATTTAAAATAGTTACTGGTAGCTTAAGGTTATGAATCAATTAAAATATGTTCAGAATTTCATCAAAAAATTTAAAAAACCAAGTTCTATTTTCTTATCTGAAAAAATGACACTAGACATTTTATTAATTAATTTTTACTTGATGATAAATTCATTTAGTTTTGTAAACCTGTATTGAAAAAAACAAAAACATTTGAAATTAGATATATTTGAGAGTGAGGTGGGGTGGGGAAGTTTCTGAAAGGTGATTGGTGGACTGACTACCCCAAGCATTATTGAAGCTTCATCATTAGGATTATTTTTACTCAAAATAAAATGTAAGTGCTAGTTTCAGGCTATTTTGAGACTAATGCAGTTTAAATTTTAAAGCATTAAAGGAATATGGTTTCTTTATTAAGTCCCTATTTTCTTAACCCCATTATGCATCAGCTCACAAAGGCAGATATTTTTTATTTGAAAATTATCATTGAATTTTTCAAGCCAATCAAGCAATACTAAATTTTACAAAGTTTCCTTGCAATAATTGAAAGAAAAGTTAATTATTCATTTCAAACTATCCGTGAAGCTTTTCAAACTGGTACAGTTTATTTTGGTAGACAACTGATCTTAGAGTTTGGCAAGTCCATGTATTAGATAAACATGACAGGTTATTTTATGTGGACTTAATTATTCTGATTTTGGTGAAGTTTTAGGATATTCATTTTTATTATCTTTTTATCATATTTTACTAGCAGCTTTAGATTGCACAAATTTAGATTATGCAAAATGGGAATACACATGAAGGTTTGAAATACATTTTTATTAGTAAATGGAAACTTTAATTACGTGCAAATTGAAGGAATGTTTATCTAGATATAGTATAATCAAATGCCATAAAACTAGTTTCTCCAGTTCTTACATCTAGATATAGTATAATCAAATGCCATAAAACTAGTTTCTCCAGTTCTTTTCTTTACAATATTTACATACAAAAATATACATTTCCCTATTGCTTTAAAATTTGACATTTGAATTTACGTTCACCTTGTGTAATTCATTCAATTTTTATACTCAATATACATAAAATGTCATTTTGTTTGTTCTATATTGAATATGCATTTAGGTTTAAAATAACTTCATATAATCACAAAGAACTTTTTAGCTGTCTTGTATAAACAGAAATTTCCGTTTGCAAATTTATATTTCATGTTTAAAGAAAAATATTTTTGGAATGCACACAAAGGAATTATTTATGGTTAATTATGACTAAACATGAATTATTTATGAAATAATCAAAATCAAAAGATTGAATCATTAAAAAATATGCATTTATCAAACTTTTTTTTTTCAATTTTGATTTCTTTCAGTCATAGATTAAAAATGTTTCTTTACGTTGTTCAAGTTGAAACTCTTTCCTAATGTATTGATGTGTAACACACTATATGTCAATCAATTTTAAAAATTGGGTTTTAAATTTAAATGTTTGTGTGACTTTTTGGAAGACATTTTCTCATTAAACTCTTAGTAACAGAGGCGTCGCTAGGGTTGGTGTCACCCGGGGCGGTAGCTCATGGTGTCACCCCTTCATGACATAAGGGGGCTTCCATAAATGACGTCACGTGACGTAGCCGGTTTTTACCCCCCCCCCCCCNGTCACAAAGCTTTGACACCCCGCACTCAAAAAATACCCCGTATCTTCTAAATGAAAATTATCATGTGGCAAATTATTTATTTATTTAAAGTTGCGCGTTTTGAGGTGATATCACATTTTTTTAAGCACACCCCTCCCTCTCGTCACACATCGTCACTGATGCGTGACACTCTCCCCCCCCCTAGGCACGCGACGTCATTTATGCGCGGCTCCTAATCCATAGAACTCCTCCCAGTCTTCCAGTGCCAAATAAAGGGAATATAAATAATTTTACTTTTTTTGTCACCCGTTGAGATCAGCACCTCTCGCTCCCCTCTAGTGAATTATGTTTAAAAGAGAAAGCAAATCCTTATCACATGAAAAAAAATTAAGATAAAACGACAAATAGAGAGAGAGAGAGAGAAAGAGAGAGATGTGTAAAGAACCAAATTAGCGTAAAAATCCAGACTAACTCCTAAGCATCTTCCTCGCCCTACAATAACAACAAATCGTATTCTTTCCACCACGCACCCGAAACATAAAAGCAATTAAAGACATACAAAGTATTTCAAATATAGAAAACAATTCCTTACCCCATGAAAAATATTTTTTTTTAAAATACGGAATAACGTATAATACTATTCTTTATGGGCCCGCGTTTGTAAGCACAAAACAGCTAAGTGGGGATCAATGTTCTCTCTAAGGTTTGCCGGTTGTTGTGCTAAATAAAAAAAACAACTATTGAGCAAAGTTTAACAGTTTACCATTTTTAGTGTGCAAAAATTTTGGTATCTCACAAAAATACATGCATCCATTGGATCAATATACTTAAAGCGAAAAAAAAATTGTTAAAATAAAAAAAAATATAGCAGATTATAATTAAATAAACAAGAATTATAAGTATATACTTCTGTTCCACTGAACAGAAATATAAAATTATATGTTCATCAAATAACCAAATGCCAACATACCCATATGCCGCTAATCTATTCTGGGGCACTCTGGTGTCTGTCAACAAATTCCATATTTAAAGACTTTGTCAAGGTTGATTTGATGTCCATCATTCTGACAAGATTTAATCCTCATAAGCAAGTCTACATGTAACTCTTACAACATATTTCTAGATTATAATTTTCTAGAATTCATCAGGCTAAATCCACGTTCGCAAATCAGCAAGAAACTTAGCACAAATATCCAACAGGATGGCAATGTCGCTGAATTATTCTTCAGTCATGACAAACTAAATCACCTCATTAAAAGTCTGAATCAACCCACATTTTATTTTTTTCTTCGAGCACAAATCTTAAATTACCATACTGATCCATAAAATTCTCCACAATTTCTTCAGAGCTTTCATGAAAACCGGTACTTTGTATTTAGAAACTAGGGCACAAAGTTTTTCTTCTTCAAAATTAGAATTTGACGTGTCGACTAACGCTTACAACTCGAATATTCACTAAAGTATCAATTAGCAACCTCTGCAGACCAATGAACATTTTCACCAAGGTGATGTCCTCTTAGGTTATTAATCCTTCCTTTTTACACACTGGTATGCCTTACTAGTCATTAGATTTTTCCTTAATTTGGCAAGTTCTCCAAATACTTCATGAATAACACTAAGGAACAGTCCGAAACTGTGGGTCTATGCTCTTCTTTAAACAATATTTATTGACTGGGTCATAATATAAACGTGCCTGCTCTTCACAGTATTCAGTTAGGTCTTGTATGTAACTTTCAACAATGCTTGTAAAGCAAAGTGGCGTGAAAGCCATCTGACTTCAGTGTCGCCTAAAAAAAATTCTGCACTAGGTGTCCAGGGCAAACTGAGTTGTTATTTCAAAACACTCCTTTCAACACTCTGTCACCCCCAACACCACTCCCGTTGTTTTGATTAAAATATCACACCGGCTTGTTCGTGACATCAAAGTCTCTTTTTTAAGTTGGCGAGTGATATCAAAATCTTTGTTCTGCTCCAAGGCTAGTAACCAATGTCAACTATTTATTGTATTATTTGAAAGGGAGTCTTTGATATTTGTCTGGTATTATCGTTAGACGAAGGAATTGAATGATGTTGCGAAAGTCTGTTTGTAGTGTGTGAGAGATGGGTGCTACATTCTGGACATTTATTCTTGTTTTCTTAATTGAATTTTAACAAAGGCTGCGACGAGTTTCAGGTAGAAATAAAGTCGCTACTAACTTTTCTGACAAAGGCGCAGAAATTCTAATTTTTTACCTATTGAAATTTTCTGCGCGGTAACTCAAAACTTAAAGGGAACATTGATGGGATGGGACCTACGAACCAGACTACCTATATATAAACTTGCATATCTATGCTTGCACGCCTTTAACAAANAAAAACAAAATATTAACTCAAAGACATAAAATTCATAATTTTTCTCTAAAAATAACAACAAAGAAACCACCCCCCCTTTTTTTTAAATAGAAAAATCATATTACGCCGCCACCCCTCTGTGGTGGAGGAAAGGGGGGGTGGGATTCGTCCACGATGTCAATACTTCAAAGCTCAGTTGGCTTGGTATCTTTAAAAACATAACACACCGCTTTTTTTATGTCCAGCGTTTTGGACGATTATCCTGGTGCGGCTGTTTTTTTTCCCATAAATTGTTTTTATTTAGTTTGTGTTTTGGGACTGTTTTATTATTGCACGTTAACTGATATTTTTAAATTATTTTTTGTTCGCTGTTAACGTATATTCATTGTATTTCTTTCTGGATGAAGAACACGTGTCTTCTTTTTTTTTTTCTGACATAAAATCAACACAGTAAAATTTTAGCCTTTGGTGTCACCCCCCTAATGGTGTCACCCGGGGCGGCCCGACCCCCCCTAGCGACGCCACTGCTTAGTAATAATATGCTTTGTTTAAGTTTTGGAACCTTAAGATGTTCAAATTAGAATTAGACATGCAACCATTCATGTTCACAATTTGTAAATAACCGACCAAATAAACAGTAGTAATAAATAACTTTTTATTATAGATACAAGTATTTATTTACAGTACATAATAAGGTTATGAGGAGTAAGATCAACTAGATTCTCTATTTTGAACATATAAAACATTACGTGAGAAGCGCACCTCTTACAGACATTGCTTCACCAAGCTGGCTCTTGTTAACTAATTATATCACAAGGAAGAGACAGCAACTAGCAGTATCATAGATTTATTTACACATGAAAGATTTGGACGGATGCTAAAGTAGAAAACTGAATAATTATCATCTGTCTCAGAGGTTCTTAAATTTGACAGTAAATAACTACAGAAAACATCCACAACAACCTGTTATGGGAAAGATGTGGTTTATAAAATTACATGAAATTTTTCTTCATAGAGGCAATAAAACAGTAAATCTTTTAAAGAAATAAACTCTACAAGAATGCATGAAATTTAAATATAATTTACTTCAAAACATGTACAGATAATCATGTTAAAAAACTGCATCAAAGAATATGTACAGTGATGTAAAAAAAAAAAGTCTTAAGTTAATGTGAGGATGTTGTTTTTAGATCAGTTGCTCTACTGACACAACTGGATGATCAGAACGTTTAAAAAGTCATAGTAAAAATGCAAGATTGAGCTACTTATTATATAGACCTGTCATGAGAACTGTGATACCAGCAGAGTTTTCTCCCTTGCACAGAGCCTTCAATGATTTATGTCAAATGTCAACTTCTGGTCCAAAGACCAATTTCACAATAATTTGTAAACTGCCTTTGATGGCAAGTGCAAAAGGTCAGAGTGCAAAAGGTCAGAGTGTCACCTCCCAGATAAACATCTCATTATGTGACACAGTAAGTAACAAGGAGCCACTGGGAGAAAACTTTGTGAGACTGACTCCATCACTGTGGCCTGTGAAGTCTTGGAAGCTGCCTTCATTGTAGTCCATCAACTTGAGCAGACGTTCTGGAACAAACCATTGAATAACAATGACACCAGAGTTGGCACGTTCTCATTTTTTCTGTCATTACGTTGTCAAAAGACGTGAATTCTTTTTTTTTTTCTTTCACTAAGTTACTTTAAAAAAAAAAATTAACATTAAATTACTGTTAAAACATTCTATGGCCAAATATAATTTAATTATAACAGTAAAGGAAGAGGAGAATAGTTACTCTGCCCTGGGCATACTATGTGCAGGTAGAGGAGAATAGTTACTCTGCCCTGGGCATACAATGTGGACGTAGCGGAGAAGAGTTAGTCTGTCCTGGGCATACAATATTGGGGGGTGAAAAAGTTTTTTTAAAATCCTTAATATTAACTTGTGGTGTCTGAGCCCGTGCGACCGACCGTGCGAGCGTGCCGAAAAAACTTTGGATAGATTTTTTAACCCACTTTCTCGTAAGCTAGCGAGGTGAAATTTTGCAGGCAGACTCATGCCAATGATAAAAATGATGTATCAAAATTTCAAATCTATCGAATGGACAGTAATTGAATTATTGAATTTTAAAATTATTTTAATTATCTCTTTATATCATGTTAATTTTTTGAGATAGTGTTGTGATGCGTAATATGATCAACAACCTTTCATGTCGCACAATAAGGTGCGCATTACATTGACATTACTTTTTAAAATATGTTCACGATCGGTGCGCATTATATTAAACACACTTTTTCAAGACATAAATAGAATTTTGTATTTTCGGATTGTTTTGCCCTGTGTCTTATAATGAACATCCTTATAGTTATGTCTCGTATATAAATGATTTATAGTGAAAAACTTGTTTTTTTTTTTACGGGTTTCTTTTATTAAACATAACCTCATATTTATATTTATTTTAATGGGTAATAATATATTACCATCCACAGTTCTATAATGAAAAGGAAATTTGGAAATGACTGCTACTTATTTCCTTGGAAATGACTGCTACTTATTTCCTTGGAAATGACTGCTACTTATTTCCTTGGAAATGACTTGACTGCTACTTATTTCCTTGGAAATGACTGCTACTTATTTCCTTGGAAATGACTGCTACTTATTTCCTCAAGTAACAAGTATAGCAAAGATTTTTCTAAGAATCAAGCTTGGCACAAAAGAAAAAATAACTATTCAAAAAAGATTTATAATTTAAACAATAGGTGACTAGGATATTTCTTATGCCCAATGATGAATATAACAGGGTTCTATATTTGATGTGTATTGTGTTGTGTCTTTCATTGTTACTTTGGTAATGAAGTTCTAGACACCTATCTTCTAAGTTGCCGTTACTAGATTTCATTGTTACTCTAGCTATAAACAAAACCCTACACTCAGTTCTCACCCATGAAATCTTACCAGATATTCCAACAGCAATGAGACTTGAGTCAGGTGACACGTCCATACACAAGCTCCAATGAGTCAGGTTTACTGTTCTTACAGTCTGTGACAATTATAATTACAATAACACTGTAACAAGTCAGTGAACTGTTCTTACAGTCTGTGACAATTATAATTACAATAACACTGTGACAAGTCAGTTAACTGTTCTTACAGTCTGTGACAATTATAATTACAATAACACTGTAACAAGTAAGTCAGGTTTACTGTCACAATTAATTCAACACTTCAGGGACATCTAAAATATAATTTTAACAATAGATTTTACTGATTACACAAGTATGTTACTGCTTCTGAAGACACAATAAAATAATTGCATGGGATATTTTGTAAAATAGTGAGTTAAGTTCACAAAAATCTTAACATTAATACTGTAATTGAAATACACATACAAAGGACCTCAGTTATCTCAACCTTGGTTAACTCAGTTATCTCAACCTTGGTTAACTCTTTTTCTCCGGAACAACGCTCCCATTGTCGATTTAAAAATGACGCTTCTGCCGGATCAACGATGGGAGCGTTGATTTATTAAAAGGGAACAGTTTCGTTTCTTTACATAGCTATTTAACTAAAATTAGTTTAAATGTACTCTAGAATGATTTCCCTTGAATTAAAAAGTCGGAAATCGATTATTTGAACGTGTTTTCACCACGAAAGAAGCGTTTGAAGGCTTGTTTTCATTTTTGTTTTTACGTTTGTTTACAAACATGGATATTCAACGAGCTCATCTGGTTATTGATCTAATATTATTCTAAATACTACGATGATAAACAAGAACAAGGTATAGTTTTTTAAAATGATTATTGAGATATTAATTTTAAATTGTCGATGAAACATACGCTTAGTCTTAGTGCTAGTACTAGTCACTAGTAGTAGTAGTTGATAAAAAAAAATAAGTTGACAAGTCATCTGTTGATAAACATCATGTCCCACAAACGTCTCAAATCTTGATGAATATTTATACTACAAATAATAATATTGACTATATGTAATGTAATTTGAAAGCTGCTAAACTTTTAACTAAAACTAAGTGCAGTTTTAGATATAATGTAAAACAATTTCTAGTTACAATATGTATAGCTTCAAGTTCCATTGTAAACAGTTCAATTTTTTGTATAATTTCCCAGTGTGGGTGACCATGGATAATGAGCTCTAATATTATATTTATTTGCTTATTTGAAGTGACATTGTTTCTATTTGGTGCAAAAATGAATATAGTTTCTAAAAAAACTACTTTATTACATTTTAGATAAAAATCTAAATTTTAGTGACTTTGAATGAGGTTTTGTAAAAAAAAAAATTAAAATTTTAAAAATAAAACTCTATTTTCATTACAACAAAATCATATTATTTTATGGAAATAAGGTTAGGAGTCTGTGTTGCCTAAAAACATCATTCATTTCCTTTTAATTCAATACCAAATATATCATTATCTGTTAAAAAATAAAAAAGTTATTAACATTTTAAGATGGCATGGTAGCTCGCGACAAATTTCCAAAATAGATAATTCCGTCAAAACGTGGAAAATAATTACGGAGAAAAAGAGTTATCCCAGTTATCTCAACCTTGGTTAACCCAGTTATCTCAACCTTGGTTAACTCAGTTATCTCAACATAGGTTAACCCAGTTATCTCAACCTTGGTTAACCCATTTATCTCAACATTAGTTAACCCAGTTATCTCAACCTTGGTTAACACAGTTATCTCAAACCTTGGTTAACCCAGTTATCTCAACCTAGGTTAACCCAGTTATCTCAACTTTGGTTAACCCAGTTATCTCAACCTTGGTTAACCCAGTTATCTCAACCTTGGTTAACCCAGTTATCTCAACCTTGGTTAACCCAGTTAAATTTTTGGAAGGAAACAGCCAAGAAGATGGAAACAACTAAATTCTCTAACAGCCTTATTTATCTCAATCATTGTTTTCTTGATGCTTTTGGCCCAACCTGCTGCTGGAAACATAGCAGGGCTCCAATGTGTAATAGTTTCCCAAAAATTGAGAAGTCAACCTTTTTTTCTCTGAGTCCTACTGTAGAAGTGTACACACCTGTCAATGCCATACCCTGTGTACACTATTATATCAGCTTCATCAGGTGAGAACCTACCTTTTTCTGAGTCAGACTGTAGAAGTGAACACACCTGTCAATGCCATACCCTGTGTACACTATTATATCAGCTTCATCAGGTGAGAACCTACCTTTCTCTGAGTCAGACTGTAGAAGTGTACGCACTTGTCCATGCCATACCCTGTGTACACTATTATATCAGCTTCACCAGGTGAGAACCTTGCCAGTGTAGGGGGCAGCAGGTTAAAGTGGTTCTGAAGATCAAAGTAAAAATTGAGTTGTTTACTTTACGTCTATAACTATTTCTCTTTGTTATTGACTGTTACTATGCAATGATATACAACATGTATCTACGGTAAAGGTGGCCAGACCAGTTGTAACTGAGAGCCATTTTAAAATTTAAAAAATTGAAGGGCAATGAAACAATTCTTTGGGATTTATTTTTAAAAGTTATTTTAAATTCAAATTTCATGATTTAAACACTTCAATTATTTTAACATTTTTAACTGTTTCTTGAAAAAATGTATGTGTTACGATTACATAATTAACAAATGTTTAATTATTTAAATTTATGAATAGAAACACACTGCATATAGACTCATAATTATAGTGAACAATAATTTTTATGATTCTGCTGAGATCTATGATTGCCTGTAACACTAGCACAGTATTTCTCAAACTTTTTTGGGTAACGACACACTAAGAATATTTGAGAATTTTCACGACACACAAAAATAATTTTAACTTACTTTACTAAAAAGATAACATTTTTAAAAATATTACTGTGAGGTATATCAGTGTGATGGATTTGCCTGCTTAAATGGAACACAATTGAGCACATCAAATTCAATTTGGGCTTGAAAGTTGACAAGCAAACGCACAACTCATCATCAACTGTCAGGAGTCTCTCTCATTTCTTGGACTTGATTTCAGTTAATGCCGAGAAAAGCCAAATTCACAGAACCAACTGACTAAAAGATAGACTTTCATGATTGCAAGCCAGAATTCTTCTAGAGCCGTGTTGGTTGATTGAATTTGTTATGTTGTAATTTGACCAGCTGCTCCTCCCCTTCGGTCATCAAATTGACTTCTTCACTGACTGCTAACAGATTGATCGCCTGAGCTGATTCCTCGATGTCCAGTGATGCCAATTTTAAGCCAACTACACCGCAAGGAAGAATGAAAAAAGATAATGGCGTTCACAGACACCAACCGAATCTAACGTCCTGCCCCACACAAAACACACGTGATTCTACTTATTTCATTGTTGATTTATTTAACGAACACTTGGTTTTGCTTTATCTTTAAAATTTCATAATAATTTCAGAGCTCAGAACCCCAGCAATTTTAAATATTTTTTACTAAATCTCACGACACACCTGGAAATCTCTCACCACACAGATTGAGAAAAACTGCTTAACAGCTTCTTTTCAGGTGCTGGCAGTTCCATACCATATGTCAATAGTGAATGGATTTATGAGAAAAGTGGAACAGGTTTTAAGTTGGCACAAGTCATTTAACCTCACAGTAATGAGTTAGTGTAATCAGTCCTTGTAGTCTGGAAGTATCTGGACCTAACATTGAA
The DNA here is from genome assembly GCA_002072015.1 of Radix auricularia. Lineage (NCBI taxonomy): Eukaryota > Metazoa > Mollusca > Gastropoda > Lymnaeidae > Radix > Radix auricularia. The sequence continues at coordinate 70,519 of MUZC01000220.1, forward strand.
ATTACTTCCTCAATATTCCTCTCAATAGAGTCCCCACAGGAATAAGCATGTTTTGCACTGGCACTCTTCTGGGCAATGGCATAACATAACTTGCCTCAGTTGAAGTGACACCTTCTTTGTTGAAAGCAGAATGTTGTTGTGACGGCTGCTGACACATGCCAGACTTTAACTCAGAAAGTTGTTGTGACGGCTGCTGACACATACCAGACTTTTACTCAGAAAGTTGTGACGGTTGCTGACACATGCCAGACTTTAAGTCAGAAAGTTGTTGTGATGGCTGCTGACACATACCAGACTTTTACTCAGAAAGTTGTGACGGCTGCTGACAGATGCCAGACTTTAACTCAGAAAGTTGTTGTGACGGCTGCTGACACATACCAGACTTTTACTCAGAAAGTTGTTGTGACGGCTGCAGACACATGCCAGACTTTAAGTCAGAAAGTTGTTGTGACGGCTGCTGACACATGCCAGACTTTAACTCAGAAAGTTGTTGTGACGGCTGCTGACACATGCCAGACTTTTACTCAGAAAGTTGTTGTGACGGCTGCAGACACATGCCAGACTTTAAGTCAGAAAGAACTTGTGACGGCTGCTGACACATACCAGACTTTAACTCAGAAAGTTGTAACAGCTGCTGACACATGCCAGACTTTAAGTCAGAAAGTTGTTGTGACGGCTGCTGACACATGCCAGACTTTAACTCAGAAAGTTTGATTTTTCTTAACTCAGTTTACTCAGATTGCAGTGGACACCTCAATACAAACTCTTGATGAATTTTTTCCCATGGTCAGTTTAAATTGCTAGCCTTATATTAAATTCCGTTATGGTCTTAATTGATAAATGTCCTCTTCTCTTTCTATTAACAAAATTCTTATTTTCTTCATTATATTTTTATTTCTGGCGTTTTGCCATATTTAATTTAAACTTTCAAATAGTGAGTTAATAACTTCAGTAGGACCAACAGTAATGGTAAATATTTTGAAATGTGGATTTTTAATGGAACAGGAGCCAGAAATCAAACAGTTTGCATCACCAACCAACCATAAATTAATCGCTCCTGTCAACTTTTGAAATTAAATCAAGCCTAAATGATATTAAACCCTTTGTTTTAGTCAAGATTTTGTTTTAAAACTCATTTAGTTTTTATTTTACATATGTCAACAAAAAAAAAAAGTTTTAACTTCATAAATAGTTTGCGAGCCGCAATGTGAACACAAAAGAGCCTCAATGTGAACACAAAAGAGCCTCAATGTGAACACAAAAGAGCCTCGATGTGAACACAAAAGAGCCTCAATGTGAACACAAAAGAGCCTCAATGTGAACACAGAAGAGATAATCATAATATGATTATTATATATAACACGTGTATCACGAGCCTTGGTGTGGCCACCACTGATACCTGGCAATAAAGATTATAAATAAAATTTAGAATGATTACGTGATCATGGCGGTTTATTCTTGAGCCATCTGGCATAACAGCTGGGGCTGGGAACGTCAGCCAATCAACAAGCTCACAAAAATCTTTGGACCAATCAGCTGACCACACGCTTGCTCTTCTGTCCATGCTACTGGCCAGCCAGAGTGTAGGGGCAGTAACTCCCACATCTATATCCTGTTCAGTGGGGAAAAAAAGACAATTTAAAAAATTGCATGTTGAGGCTGTCAAGTATTTATCTTGAACACAAGAGTACACAATCAATGTATATAATTTGCAATGTATGTAACGTCTGTTTTGTCTGTCACGTCTGTCTGTCTGCCCGTGACGCTACTATTTTTAGAAAGCAGCACACCAAAAATGATTCTTTTTGAATGTCCACATAAAGTTGTTAAATTTGGAAATAAATGAATGAAACAAATTAATAAAATAAATGAAAGTTTTATATTACTCTGTCGTGCGTTTCATCAATCTCAGTAACAATGAATAAATTTAAAGAAACCAATAAATGATGTGTTATAAAAAATAAAATATTATGTCAGAAACCTAGGTATCCAATGCCCTGTAGAATTTAGATATGAGATATCAAGTTATTTTACACGAAGTTTAGTTACGATCAATCCATTTTCCCACGTCGTTAACGCTTATACAATTTGTATATCTCATATAGGCAAAAATAAAGTCTTAAACGGTTACAAAAATAAAGGTTTTGACCCCCAGCCCCAAAGCAATTAACATTAGGAGTTCAACACCGTATTGTATTTTAATATGGGCTATAAAGTATGCATATATTAAGTTTGGTAAAGATCCATTCATTTTCCATGTAGCAAACGCTTATACTAATATAAATGGAATTAAAATTGGGGCAAAATTGAATGTCAATGTTCAAATTTTTTTTTTACATAAACCATTCTGTAAGAGCAACCAACAATTTCCTAAAGTTTCATCGTGATCGGATGAATGGTTTAGTCAGCATTAATGGACAAACATATATGCATGCATTGATTTATATAAATATAGATTTATATGCATAAGCAAAACATGACGTTAAGGGTCCCCTGGCCCAGTAGATGTAATATGTAAATTTTGAACTAATTGTTCACTTCGATTTTGATCATATTTAATATATTAGCTACAATTGTTGAGACCATGTCACAGAATGGGAAATAAAATATTAAACGTTTACGAAAAGAGAATCAGTAACCCTGGCCCGAATAGATGAAGATTAAAGATTCAATTTACCATAGAATTTTAAAATGGGCTCTCAAGGTCATTATTCACCACATTTGGTTAAGACCCATTCATTTTCCCAGTCGTTAATGCTTAAACAATTTGTATACATCTCATATAGACAGAAACAACATTAAGGGCCCCCAGGCCCATCGGTGCAAGAGATTAACTTTACCTGTTTATTTCAATTTAAATCATGATATATACATATATTTTTCAATATCTTTCAAGGTTGTTTAAAATCAGAATGGAAATAAAGTGTTAAAAGCTTACGAAAATAAAGATTTTAGGCCCCCGGCCCCAAAGGAATGGACATTAGGGATTGAACGCAGTATGGTATTTTTATATCGGTTATAAAATATATATGAACTAAGTTTGGTCAAGATCCATTCATTTTCCAAGAACCTAAAATTTAAAATAATAAGAATATAGCTCATATAAGAAAATAATACATTTAGGTCCCCCATGAGTCTCAAAATGTTTTCTCATACAAACTATCCTGAAAGCTTACTCAAAAATTTCCTACATTTTAATTGTGATCGGATGAATGGTTTAGTGAGCTATCAAGGACAAACATACATATATACATTATTTTTTTATATAATATATATTGATTTTTTTTTTACTGATGAACATTTCTTCAAAATAAAGTGGTTGAAGCTGAAATATACTTATTTTTTAAAACATCCGTCATTTTTGACGGGTGATACCCTAGTTAGTTATATATTTATTGTCTATTGATGCCATATACAAAAATTTATTTACCTTAGCTAAAGTGACATCAATATTAGAAATAGCCACACCCCTGTGGTCATTAATGACACGGACGGTCATTCCAGTTGTTGGGCTGCTCACAGCCAAAAGCCCATCACTGCTACCTGACAATATCATTAACCCTGAAAGACACATTATCAAATACACATGTGAATACAGGCAATTCATAATTAACTCTTAAAGCCCCAAAGCCCAGTAATGCGCGCCTCATCTCTAATGTCAAAACCCAGTAATGCATGTCTTGATAGAACTCTCTTTAGAAACCAAATCACAGAAAATAAATTCTTCAATGTGTCAAAGATGATGTATTCGACTTTCGGCAATGGCGGCCGTTGCTCGCGCTAGTGTTATCTCTCGATTTCGAAGTTTTTTGGTAGTTTCAACATTTTTTTTTGTTTGTTGAAGATGTGATTTTGCCATATTTCTATTATAAAAATAATAGTACTAAACTACAGGTAAAAATAGTATTAAACTCAAGATAGTGTTTTGGCTAAGTAAAATAACTATTCTTGTCCTAAAAGATGAAGTCAGTATGACAATAATAGCATAAGCATTTTTAAAAATTTTATAACCAGTTGATGGCCGAACGGGCAATCCTTAGGGGACTGAGGCAGAAGTTTATTGTAAAATTTCTGGGTCTTTAAGAGTTAATCTTCCACTTGATCTCTTAAGTTTTGAAATAATGTTTGTAACATGTTTAAATCATTCAAATATAAACTTAATGTAGTCAAGGATTCGATAGTTTCAATGATTTGACTTACTGTCCCACCAAGGTTTCTTTATGTATCATAGCTTACCGTCAAGGTTTCTTTATGTATCATACCTTACTTACCGTCGGCAGAAAAAGCAATGGCTGTCACTGTGACAGAATGTGGGCGCATCTTAAGTAGCATTTCAACCTTGTTGATGTCAAATATTCGGACTGTTCCGTCACTGTAGCCACTAGCTACCAAGGGGACAAGACTCTGTTTCCTACTACTTGGTGCGGCTGTCAAGCATGTACACGCCTACAGAGGTCACAAGTGACAATACAGATGGATACTTTTAGATAAGTTAGACATTAGTATTACAATTGTTATGAAATATCTTTTATTTAAAGAGCAATGTTACATGAATCATTTCACATAAAATAAAAGTGGACAGAGAGAATCTGACCTGGTCCAAGACTTGAAACTGTAGAGCTTGTTCCCTGTTCTTGAGGGACCAGACCCTAACACTGCCGTCATCCCCTCCAGACATCACCAGATTGTTCAAGGTGAAGGCCACGCCATTGATCTGTAAGTGAAGCATCAGTTTAACATTCCGTCCATTCACAATCCATCGATTCTCAAGGTCAACGGTTATTTCAATAAACTGAGCTGTGACACACTTAAAGCCCGCTCAACTAAACTAATATAAGGCATTAATACTTTCAATGATTTACACCAAAAGTAGTTGATAAATTTAAGAGCATAATTTTAAGACAATTAAATACCTTATTCTTGTGTCCTGATACCAGTCTAATAGAAGTTCTCTCTGACCAGTTGATGTACCACAGAGTGCCCGCATCTGTGCCTACAATACCCTAAACATGAAAATGGAAGAAATCAAGTAGTAGAACTGAACTTAAACAATCTGTGCCTACAATACCCTAAACATGAAAATGGAAGAAATCCAGTAGTAGAACTGAACTTAAACAAAACAGTTTATAACAAGAGAAATTATTGGTTTTAAAACTACTGTGGCTAATTTGGATGAAATTAAAAGGCTCACTTAAATCATTTTAACTCTTAATGTACCAAAGCGCGGTAATCCGCAGTTTACCATTTTGTACCAAAGAGCGGTAATGCGCGACTCGATAGAACTCTCTTTAGAAACGAAACTACAGAAAATAAAAACTATTCAGTGCGGGATGAACGATGTTTTCGACTTCCGGCAATGGCGGCTGTTTCCCTCGCTAGTGTAATCGCTTGATTTGCGATGTTTTTTGGAAGTTTTTACGTTTTTTTTTCGAAGATGCGATTTCGGTATACTGTATTACTAAAATAATAGTACTAAACTACAGGTAAAAATAGTTTTAAACTCAAAACGGTCTTTCGGATACATAAAATAACCATTCTTATTCTAAAAGATGACATCAGTATGACCATAATAATAAAAATGGATTTTACGCAATTTTTAAAATTTCATAGCCTGTTGATCGCAATTCTGGAAATTCTGACGGTACTGAGGCGGAAGTTTTCTGAAAACCTTATGGCACATTAAGAGTTAATATGGATAAGAAATTGCAGTCTAAAAAAACTTTTCAAGTATTTAATACTTTATAACTAAAAAAAACACTAAAATTAAGAGCAAAAAAAAAAGTTAAAAAAAAAAATCTATTTTAGAGTTAAGAAACATGTTACACTTACATATATTTGATGATTGCAAAAATAGGAAACCAATAATAAAATGAAAGTAAGTTACCATATCTAGTGTGTCATCAAACTGGGCACAAGTAATGGCCCCGTCCAGACTCATCTCGTCCTCCATTGTGACCCCCAATGATGCTCTCTGCAAGGACTCGGTCATCTTCATGTCTCTGACCCTCCCAACTGACCACAATCTCAGAGTCTTACTGCAAGAGGCAGTCATCAATCTGTTGTGTCGAGAGACCAGCTTGGCTGTGACACAAAAAATGTTTACGTACATAACAAATAGAATAAATCTGCAGGGGGAGAAGGTTGGTGTTCTATCTAAATGATGTAGTTAAGGCAGGGGTTACATTGTTTGTGTGTTATCTAGTCCCCAACACCACTCAAATATCTCTTCTCTAAGATGAATTGGCTCAATATATAAGTATGTTACTTAATACTCAACTTGAGGTCCATCTTAGACCTCCTGACATGGGTCACACATCTTTGTGAACTTCCCTGATGTAAACCGATGGCAACACAAAGCTGTTTATATTCACAGTTCTTACACGTCCTATACACTGTCACTGTCTTACATGTCCTATACACTGTCACTGTCTTACATGTCCTATACACTGTCACTGTCTTACACGTCCTATACACTGTCACTGTCTTACATGTCCTATACACTGTCACTGTCTTACATGTCCTATACACTGTCCTTGTCTTACATGTCCTATACACTGTCACTGAGGTACTTGTTATTGTTTGTCTTACTGAGTTTTAAATGTTACCGACCCATTTTATCAATTTTTTAAAAATAAAAAAGACATTTTTTGCTATCAAGTGACAGCAGTAATATAAACAATAAAGAAAGTTCAATCACACAAACGGAGCACAGACAAAAGGGTTATTTATAAATGTATTCAATCGTCAACATTTCACACAAACGGAGCACAGACAAAAGGGTTATTTATAAATGTATTCAATCGTCAACATTTTACACAATGTCCAATGCACCGTAAATAACTGTAAGCATAAATTAATAAGTGCATAATTAATCTATAACTGTTTATCCTATATTGGTAGAGTTTACTGTGCCATGCTCTCATCTCCAACTACTCACTGATCTCTGCTGTGTCAGCTTCCCAGTGCATGAAACACGTGTTGTGTCTTGTGTCCCACGCTGACACTCTGCCGGTGTCTGTGCCAACGTACATGGTGCTGTCCCCTGCATAGGCCAGGGATGTTAACACTATCTGATGGGGCTGTTGAGATACAGGGATGTTAACACTATCTGATGGGGCTGTTGAGATACAGG
>MUZC01000220.1:91358-106402 GCA_002072015.1 Radix auricularia
AAGTTTTTTAGGAGTGAATGTATACCTATCTCATCTACAGTTATGTTACCTATTTCTTCCATTTTATTTAAATTTATTGAAATTTCCTTGTCGCCTGAGGCAGAAAATGATGATGCAAAATATGTGTTAAGGATATTAGCTTTAGTCTCATTATCATTATAGGTTTTATTATTTGAGCCTTTTAGTGTGGCTATACCTGAAGGCTCATTTTTTTAAATTTGATAAAGGACCATAAGTTTTTATTGTTATCTTTAGTTATCACATTGTTTATATAATTATTTTGGAGGTTACGGCTAAGTTTTTGTGTCAAGTGTTTAATTTTTAAGTATTTTTTGTGTATCCTTTCTAAATTGGTAGCCTTAAATTTCTTAAATAAATTCTCCTTTAGTTTGCAATACTTTTTTAATTTAAAATTGAACCAGCATTTATTAATTCTATTTGAAGTTATTTTTGTTGGAACATTCTGATCCATTATGGTTTTTAGATTTGTTTTTATTTCCTTCCATATTTCTTCTATGGGGCTATCTATGCTGAATTTACTTAGGAAATTTTGTTGGAAATTAGAAGCTGATTGGTGTAATTTTATTAAGTTGCATTTATTCCAAAGATATATTGTTCTTCTAGGCATCTTATTTATTTTAGTTTTTATTGTGTTGGTTACCCTAACAATATCATGGTCAGACAGCCCAGGAATTATTGTGCAGTCTAGTACTAGTCCTGGTCTGTTTGTTAGGAATAAATCTAGTATTTTGTTTTTCCTAGTTGCTTTTTTTACTATCTGTTCTAGGTTTCTGTTGTTTATAGTGTCTAAGAAATGTTCATTAATTACTTTATTATTTTGGTGGCTATCAATTGTATAGTTTTTCCAATTTATACCTGGAAGATTTAAGTCCCCCATAGTCCAAATTACAGCATTTTTATGATTTTCTTTAATAGAAATTAGTTGACTGCAGAGATTCCTCATGTATTCTATGTTTGTATTTGGTGGTCTATATATACTGCCTACAATAAAGGGTGATGAGTTTGGTGTAACTATTTTTCAAAAAACGGATTCTATATTAGAGTTTGGTTGTGTGCTAATTTCTTCGGCTATGAGAGTTGATTTTATTGCAAGTAGGACGCCACCATGGTTGTCTGTTCTATCTTTTCTAAATATATTATAATTGCTGCTAAAAATTTCAGAGTTATATATGTTGGGGATCGATCTGAAATTATGATAGAATGCATTGTTAGGTGACAAAAGTCTATTTGCAAAATTTCAGCTTGATAGAATCCTGGGAAGTAGGTCATTTTTTACTTTTGTTTTTCCGCGGGCGGCACCATGACAGACAGAAAAGGCTGTGAAGTAAATACAGTCGGACTCTTTAAATCAAACTCAAAGGGACCCGAAAAAAAAAATCTACTTACTGATTTTTTTAGTTAGGGAAAATGGCGTAATAGGCGCAGATAGAAGGCTTGACAGGAAAGAGAGGCGGTGTCTGATGTTTCATATGAAAGGAAGCCAACTTGCTTTGACACACACATGAGAGTAGACACCTCCCCTCCCCCCCCCCCCCCCCCATACCCCCCCCCCCACTTAACCCCCTCAACAGTGGGATGGGGGAAGTATGATTTTTCTTTTTAAAAAGAGTCACAGCAAGCCTTGTAAAATTTGACTAACGGAGGTTGGAAGCCAAAATGTTTGAGTTAAGGAGATGTAAATTACATTATTCTTATGGAATTTGGCCGGGAACAAACAATTAATTTGATATAGGGAGGTTTTTGACTTAGCCAAGTGCGACTGTATAAGGGATTAAAAAAAAAAACAGTAATTTTTTTTTGGGGCTCACCTTGACACATTTTAACTCATATGTGTCTAGATGCCACTAACTCTCCTGTGTCTAGATGCCACTAACTCACCTGTGTCTAGATGCCACTAACTCACCTGTCTCTAGATGCCACTAACTCACCTGTGTCTAAATGCCACTATGTCACCTGTGTCTGGGTGCCACTAACTCACCTGTGTCAGGGTGCCACTAACTCACCTGTGTCTGGGTGCCACTAACTCACCTGTGTCAGGGTGCCACTAACTCACCTGTGTCAGGGTGCCACTAACTCACCTGTGTCTGGGTGCCACTATCTCACCTGTGTCTGGGTGCCACTAACTCACCTGTGTAAGGGTGCCACTAACTCACCTGTGTCTGGGTGCCACTAACTCACCTGTGTCAGGGTGCCACACCATGTTATTTCGACCGTTGCTGTTGTAACCAATGACAGACTTTAACTTGAGGCCGGCCTGGTTAGGGGGAGCTGTGTACCTCCTCTGTACAATAGTTACAATTACAATGTGTCAATTGACATGGGGAAAAACCAACCATTGATTACTACTGAGTTTAACAAGATAGCATGGTTAATCCATAGAAATACGTAGGACGCAATAATCCTCTGTACAGAAGGAGCGTCTGTAACATATAAGATAAGATAAGATCTTCTCATGAAATTGTCATTTCATTTCAATGATGTAGGTAATCTAAAATGTAATAAAAATATCCTTATAGTCCTATGGCGGATTAAGGGGGGGGCTGAACGGGCTAAAGCTAGGGGCCCCCGACGGTTTGGAGGCCCCCAAACTTTTTATATTTTATAATAAAAATGTACAAATGTTGCACGAACCTTTGGAAATATAATATATTAAATAAATTTATAAATATTATCTATACAACGGATCGTGATTCAGACCTGATAGTCTTAATAATCGAAAAAACTTGATTTAATGGGCTCACTTAGAGAACATAGTATAAAATATATTTTATATTTTTTAAATTTCTCATTTATGGACAAGGTCTGCTGGCCGTGTGGCTCGTGATGCATGCGGTGTCGGGTTTAATACCCAGCAGTGGACTATATAATTATTCTTTTCACACTCAATTGTAACATACGACTAACACTTCAAACAGTTATTTCTTCGTGATCGTTTTTTTTTCATTATTAATATTTAGTTACAGTCTTATATTAGCTGTTAACAATCATTTTATTTTAAGGGACGCTGGCTGGATAGGGCCCCCGTTTGATTGCAGCCCGGGGCCCCGTGCAGTCTTAATCCGCCCCTGTTATAGTCTCTAAAATGTAACAGAAAAATTTCTTTGACAAACCTGTGCCAATCTACTAAGTTTTTGCCTTTGTTTGTAGTGAACAAATACTGAAGGATTGGCTGTTTCAGAGGAGACAGGGTTATCTGATCTTGATCTCTTGACAGTTATTCCCCTTTTGATTGGATCTGGTTTGGCTTGGTTACCGACTGGCTGTGACCAGGCATGAAAATCACCACCACCATTCAAGAATTGACTGTCCCTTGAACTGTTGCCATTCATGTGTTGACTGCCCTTTGAATCCCCACCATTCAAGTGGCTGCTCCTAATGCCATTTGCTATCTCACTACCTTTTTTACTGATACTATGTACACTGTTAGATAACTTGGCTTGGGGAATTTCTTGGGATCTATGACTTTGTTTCTGTTTCAAGCCCTGAGGATTGTCTTCTTGGTCTGGAGTAAATATAAAACATATAAGACAATCTTGTGTACATTTAAACTATATTTGATTTGGATGTGAGCCAATACAAAATAAATTATGTTATTGGGGTTCAAAGTTTAGCAAGAATTTAATTTATGCTCTAATTGTGTGACCTAAAACAACCCCTCACAGTGCATGATGGTATATTTTGATGGCGGGTGCACCAACAACATAAGTATTGATAAGCATAAATGGCATTTAAAAATATCTTTTTTTTGAGTTGCTTGCCATTATTTCTATGATGTTGAAATAAGTATTTAATAAAGAATAGCATCGTGAAGAAACATCTTTGCTAGAACTGTGCTAACTCACCACTGGCTGGGTCAATGGAACTTATGTCATCCACATCAATATCTTGGCTAGGTCTGTGCTAACTAACTTACCACTGGCTGGGTCAATGGAACTTATGTCATCTACATCAATATCATCGGAGCGGGGGGAGATAGTCTTGGCAGATTTAGGTCGAGGAAAACATGGCTGATGGCGCTGCGGGGGCTGAGAGTTTTCATCAGTGACGCTCATGGTCTCGGCACATGACAAGACATCATCTGTAGATTCAAGGCAGATGTCAGTAAGAGTTCTTGAAGTATTAACACTTAGAAATCATTTGAATCAAAACTATTCACTTTTTTTATAACATAGTCAACAAATCATCAAAAGATGTTTCTATTTTTTGCTATAAAAGGTTCAAGAATTATAAAGGAAAACTCCTCGACATACATAAGGTCTCATTTCAACACCTGGCTTACCTAGGTCTATGGCCACCATCCGTCCTTCACTGTTAGGATAAAAATCAAATATAAAAGGTAAGTTTGCATTAAGAAAAAGCAAATAAATGCAGGTAGAGGAGTTTAAATAAAACTCATGACAATAGTCACATGTAAACCTGCTAACAGAGCTTCACCAAACATTGGGAATGTTATATTTTAAAACATTGGGAATGTTATATTTTAAAACATTGGGAATGTTATATTTTAAAACATTGGGAATGTTACATTTTAAAACATTGGGAATGTTACATTTTAAAACATTGGGAATGTTATATTTTAAAACATTGGGAATGTTATATTTTAAAACATTGGGAATGTTATATTTTAAAACATTAAGAATGTTATATATATAAACATTGGGAATGTTATATTTTAAAACATTGGGAATGTTATATTTTAAAACATTGGGAATGTTATATTTTGAAACATTGGGAATGTTATATTTTAAAACATTGGGAATGTTATATTTTAAAACATTGGGAATGTTATATTTTAAAACATCAATTTATATACATAGCCTAACTAGATTGAACAACCTAACTAGATTGAACAACCTAACTAGATTGAACAACCTAACTAGATTGAACAACCTAACTAGATTGAACAACCTAACTAGATTGTTGAACAACCTAACTAGATTGTTGAACAACCTAACTAGATTGAACAACCTAACTAGATTGAACAACCTAACTAGATTGAACAACCTAACTAGATTGAACAACCTAACTAGATTGAACAAACACAATTGTCACAGGATGGTCGGTTTTGACACCATTAAATGTAACAGGCCGAGGTCCCCGTTTTCTCACTTTCTCGTGATTGACCTCATTTTTGCTTCCTTGTGGGCTTGTCTAACAGTATCTTCTTTCACACGATAATTCAATTCATAAATCAAGTCCAGGAAAAATGCTCTTTAATAATGCAATAGGAAATATGTACACTTATTTTACAGTATGCGACAATGTTTCTTATTCTTCTATATTCTACGAGTTACGTCTCTGTCTCTCAACTCTTAATTTCTCACTCCAACACAACACAGCATAGCCATCTCTCTCTGGCTCTTCAACCTCGTGTTCTCTCTCTGTGTCCTTCTCGTGACCACACACTCGTGACCTTTCACTGGCCTCCTTTTTACCCTGACACACCTTTTCTCACGTGACATCCACCCCCCTCCTTCAAAAAAAAAATGTTTTGCCAAAAAACATTTTTGGGTCATAACAAAAAAATTACACATCAATTTCACAACAAAAGTTTAACATTACAGAGGCGTTCATGGATTGTCACGCTTCAGCTGTCTCACCAACACAATTTCTGTTTTTCCAGTCTATTTATAGCTAGAAATATTAAGCATAAAATGCACAATGAACTATGTTTTTACAACAAGTCAAAAAATATTTTAAAATCTGACTAATGCATATAATCATCAGTTATGCTTGTCCATACTATATACTTTATTTAATTCATTGCTATTTTGAATCAACTTTACGACATATAAATATATTCTTTAATTTATAATATGCGGTGATCTCAAATGTTCCTTTATGGGTACAAAGTAATTTAATCTGCTCTTAGCTGAAATAATGTATAACATTGATTACAAAATTAATCCACAGAAAAATTATGTTATAAAAATAACATTACAACAGGTATTAATTCAATATTAATAGTTCTTCAATGCTTCATCAGTCTCTAAAAGGTTCAGTAATTCACCAATCACGAACATCAGTATTTCTGTTGACAATATCAAGTTCAGCATTTTGAATAAGTCGCTTGGCTTCTGTTTTCCTTCTTTTTTATTGAGTGTCTGTATTTGTTATCAATCCGCTAAGTACGTCAGCAACCACATTGTCCTTTCCTTTGACTGATTTGATATGAAATTTGTAATCTGCCAACAGCATAGCCCATCGATTAATTTTTGCATTGCTTATCTTCTTCTTGTTAAATGCCACAAGTGGTTTGTGGTCTGAACTCTTGCTCTAACTTCACCATGAAACCAGGGTGAGTTGATGTTGATTATAGCAGTTGGGCAATCTATTTTTGTTCCATTGGCCATCGTGAGTGTGTCTGTTTTGCCATCATAGTTTTCTTTTTCTACTATCTTGCTGTGTGCTACAATTGTTGTGCAGCCTGAGTCCCGTAGACACGTGCATTTTTTGTTGTTGACATACACAGGATAAAATTTAAGTCGTCCTTGGCTATTAATAGCTGCCACGGTATCACTGGCTCGTGTGTCTTCTCGATTTATTTTTGTTCCTACTGTCCAAGTTTTGTTCATCATTTTTTCTATATGTTTGATTATAATTTCTGTTTCTTGAATGAAATTCATATCTACCTCTCCATGATTTTTTGTTCTGATCATAATCTCTGTAGTTTACATTATGATTATGTCTTCCTCTCCACGATTTTTTGTTTTCTCTTTCAAATTGACCCTGTCCATAACTTGTTTCTATGTTGTTTCTTGTTGGACTGACCTTGGGTGAAGTCTGTCCTTTGTTGAAATAACAGTGTCTTGCAAGGTGACCTCTCTTGCCGCAGTAGTAGCAAATGGTTTGTTGTTTTGGACTGTTGCCAAGAAATCATGTCTTTTGTCCATTTCAACTTCGGGATGTGAGTCCTTGAATGTTCTTAAAGAATTTGTTAGTTCAGTCTGGGTTCGAATTTTCTTGTCAGCTAAATAAGTGAATAAGTGAATAATGCTGGTGTTGCGTTCTCCAAAAATTTATCTATTAACACCATGTCCAGTATGGCTCTGGGATCGTTGGTGTCTATGGCTGCCAGCTCTAGCCATTTTGTCAGTTTTACTTGCGCTTCATGCACAATTATTTGTGGGTCTTTGTCCCTTTTTATTCTGATTTCGTGAAATTCTCTTCTGTAGTCATTTTCAGATTTTCCAAAATGGAATAATAGGGCCTTTTTTACATTTTTGTAAATGTTCCTATCATTTTTTGCTATACTGTTATAGGCCTCATAAGCTTCACCTGTAAGTTTTGTCATAAGCTGTGTAGGCCAATTTATCTCTTCAACTTCTTTTATATTCATAACTGATTCAAAGTAGTCCAAATAAACATCAATCTTTTCCTTTTTGCTATCATATTTCCTAACTTTAATTGTTTCGTTTGGTGTTAACCTTTCATTTGTTGTGTTACCTGGATTGTGATCTGATTGTTGTAAATCAATCTGCAACTTCAGATTTTCATTTTTCATTTTCATTTTTGAGTTGTTCTACTTGTAATCTTGCATTTCTTTCCTCTCTTTCTATTTCTCTTCTTGTATTTCTTTCTTCTCTATCATTAACTTGCTTTTGTTTTTCTTCTTCTTTGGCTTCTTTTACTTCCTCTTCAACAAATTCACGTAGTTCTTTGCCATGTAGTCCATATTTTTCAGCTATGGCGGTAAATTTTTCATAATAATCCATTTTGAATTTGTTCACTTTAGGAGTCACTGAATATCACTTATATTACACAATGTGCACTTGCTGAATTTATTAATAAGTATCACACCGAAATTTGTTTTAGATAATCCTTTAGAATTGGTCTTGATCACAATTTTTCCCCGAAAGAATGTAGCTTTCACTTCTGACACCAATTAAATGTCACAGGATGGTCGGTTTTGACACCATTAAATGTAACAGGCCGAGGTCCCCGTTTTCTCACTTTCTCGTGATTGACCTCATTTGCGCTTGTTTGTAGGCTTGTCTAACAGTATCTTCTTTCACACGATAATTCAATTCATAAATCAAGTCCAGGAAAAATGCTCTTTAATAATAATGCAATAGGAAATATGTACACTTATTTTACAGTATGCGACAATGTTTCTTATTCTTCTAGATTCTACTAGTTTCGTCTCTGTCTCTCAACTCTTAACTTATCACCCTAACAGAACACAGCATAGCCATCTCTCTCTGGCTCTTCAACTCCTCGTGTTCTCTCTCTGTGTCCTTCTCGTGACCACACACTCGTGACCTTTCACTGGCCTCCTTTTGACCCTGACACACCTTTTCTCACGTGACAACAATATACCCAACCTAACTACATTGCACAAACACAATATACCCAACCTAACTAGATTGAACAAACACAATATACCCAACCTAACTAGATTGAACAAACACAATATACCCAACCTAACTAGATTGAACTAACACAATATACCCAACCTAACGAGATTGAACAAACACAATATACCCAACCTAACTAGATTGAACAACCACAATATACCCAACCTAACCACATTGAACAAACACAATATACCCAACCTAACTAGATTGAACAAACACAATATACCCAACCTAACTAGATTGAACAAACACAATATACCCAACCTAACCACATTGAACAAACACAATATACCCTGCATAACTAGATTGAACTAACACAATATACCCAACCTAACTAGATTGAACAAACACAATATACCCATCCTAATTACATTGAACAAACACAATATACCCAACCTAACCACATTGAACAAACACAATATACCCAGCCTAATTACATTGAACAAACACAATATACCCAACCTAACCACATTGAACAAACACAATATACCCAGCCTAACTAGATTGAACTAACACAATATACCCAACCTAACTAGATTGAACAAACACAATATACCCAACCTAACTAGATTGAACAAACACAATATACCCCAACCTAACCACATTGAACAAACACAATATACCCAACCTAACCACATTGAACAAACACAATATACCCAACCTAACCACATTGAACAAACACAATATATCCAGCCTAACTAGATTGAACTAACACAATATACCCAACCTAATCACAGTTAACAAACACAATATACCCAACCTAACTAGATTGAACAAACACAATATACCCAACCTAACCACATTGAACAAACACAATATACCCAACCTTATTACATTGAACAAACACAATATACCCAGCCTAACCACATTGAACAAACACAATATACCCAACCTAACCACATTGAACTAACCCAAATAGATCGAACAAACACACACAAGTCACTTACAGGGGTGGGGTGGGGGGTCTCCTGACAAGAAAGTCCCAGAAGTAGATGGCTTCTCCAGAGCTGATGAGGTTAAGGCCATCAGGGGTGAAATGTACTTTACTGACATTCTCACTGTGTCCAATGAAAACCTGAGAACACAGATCACAACTTGACTAGCTGTGACATCACCACACACATGGTGATTTATTAAATAATTATTGTATCATTACGGCAATGCAAACATATCAGTTAATATAAAATAGATGTGAGATTGACAGCAAGTGTAGACAATGTGGGCAGAATAGACTGTTACTACAGAATAGACTGTTACTGTAGAATAGACTGCTACTACAGAATAGACTGTTACTACAGAATAGACTGTTACTCTGGATTGACTGTTACTACAGAATAGACTGTTACTACAGAATAGACTGTTACTACAGAATAGACTGTTACTACAGAATAGACTGTTACTCTGGATTGACTGTTACTCTGGATTGACTGTTACTACAGAATAGACTGTTACTATAGAATAGACTGTTACTATAGAATAGACTGTTACTACAGAATAGACTGTTACTATAGAATAGACTGTTACTACAGAATACTGTTACTCTGGATTGACTGTTACTACAGAATAGACTGTTACTACAGAATAGACTGTTACTACAGAATAGACTGTTACTCTGGATTGACTGTTACTACAGAATAGACTGTTACTACAGAATAGACTGTTACTATAGAATAGACTGTTACTACAGAATAGACTGTTACTACAGAATAGACTGCTACTGTAGAATAGACTGTTACTACAGAATAGACTGTTACTACAGAATAGACTGCTACTGTAGAATAGACTGTTACTACAGAATAGACTGTTACTATAGAATAGACTGTTACTACAGAATAGACTGTTACTACAGAATAGACTGCTACTGTAGAATAGACTGTTACTACAGAATAGACTGTTACTACAGAATAGACTGCTACTGTAGAATAGACTGTTACTACAGAATAGACTGCTACTGTAGAATAGACTGTTACTACAGAATAGACTGTTACTACAGAATAGACTGTTACTACGGAATAGACTGTTACTACAGAATAGACTGTTACTACAGAATACTGTTACTACAGAATAGACTGTTACTACAGAATAGACTGTTACTACAGAATAGAATGCTACTGTAGAATAGACTGTTACTACAGAATAGACTGTTACTACAGAATAGACTGTTACTACAGAATACTGTTACTACAGAATAGACTGCTACTGTAGAATAGACTGTTACTACAGAATAGACTGTTACTACAGAATAGACTGTTACTATAGAATAGACTGCTACTGCAGGGTGAGAGAAATTTAACTACAAGTTAAGAGAATCTGGAATATTTCTATTAAAAAAAACATGTACTGTATTGACGCATGACATTCTCAGATCTTAGTAACATGTAACATTTAGAGATGAGTGGTTGGTAATTCTAAGAAGAGTTCTATTTGATATACGGCAGCCTCCAATTATTAGTTGCTATACTATTGGCAGTCAACTAAAACAAGTAATTCACCTACTTGAAAATTGATGTCTAAATTGAGATCGTAGCTCCAAATCTTGATGGTCTTGTCCCCTCCTGTGGCCAGGTAGTGACCACAGTCAGAAACAGTCACAGCACTACACCCTGATCTGTGGATGTGGTCAACCTGACAAACACATTTTTTTAAAGGTCAAATCCAAATTTTTACTCGACTGTAATCTCAAAACCATTGAGAGATTTTCATTATACTTTGTTAAGACCTGTTTATTGTTGATTACAATAGCCCAGTATTATCCCCTACCACGACTATAGATTGTTGGTTACAATAGCCCAGTATTATCCCATACCATAGGGGCCGCGGTGGTCGAGTGGTTACAACAGCCCAGTATTATCCCCTACCATAGGGGCCGCGGTGGTCGAGTGGTTACAATAGCCCAGTATTATCCCCTACCAAGACTATAGATTGTTAGGTACAACCGCCCAATAATTATCCCTTACAAAGATACTGGAGTATCCCTTGTTAAAGTAACACATCTACACAAAACTGACCTCCTGTAGCAAGCGACCAGTTCTGTTCTCGTACTTGACCAGTTTGTTGTTGGCTGTTGTGACAAGTAAATGGCCGATCTTGGAGGGGGAGAAAGTAACTCTCTCAGCGGAATCCATGACAGTTGACCCTACGCTCATGTTCGACACATCTATCCTGATAAGCTACAGCAAAATAAAATGATTTTCTTTTTAGCTCCAGCAACCATGTAGTAAGCAAAGTGATGCCTTTAAATGGGTTATTGACATAAGAATAAATCCCTTATAGTTTTAATTCCATAAATTATGATCACTGCCACGTTTATAATTATTATCACTAATAATAAATAAGTAAGTGACAAAACTAACCTCATCAAGACATTTGGCATCAGCGACTGTAACAGTGAGTTCCGTGGGGCCAACAAATGCGACTCTTCTACTACATGAACTAACAGCAAGTGCTTGTGGACCAAACTTTTACTAACCTCATCAAGACATTTGGCATCAGTGACTGTAACAGTGAGTTCCGTGGGGCCAACAAATGCGACTCTTCTACTACATGAACTAACAGCAAGTGCTTGTGGACCAAACTTTTCTCCCCTCGCTACTAGACCTGCGACCACTCTGATAACCTGAACAAAAAGATAAATGGGGAATTTTTAATATTGTTTGCATGATTGTTGTTGTTAACTTGAGACTATTTTAGATATACAATCTTCAGAGATTGTTGAATTTTATCTTAGTTGTACAATCTTCAGAGATTGTTGCATTTTATCTTAGTTGTACAATCTTCAGAGATTGTTGAATTTTATCTTAGTTGTACAATCTTCAGAGATTGTAGGCTTTATGTTATCGTTTGATGTAATAACACATTACAGCATAGTTAACATCATAAACAAAACAAAAATGAAAGGACAAAAACTTTTTAGGACCATGTTGTGCAGTTTAGGGCTATGAATAAACGAAATTGCAAAGCAACGACAACATTTTGTGTGCTTCAAAATAATTTTTTTTTAAATTCTCGCCCGTTACACAGAAACATCGTTTAATCATCGCATAAGTATTTCAATTTTATACTTCATTTTTTATTCTTCAGTGCTCTGATAAAAGTAAATTGCTGTTGAAAATTGTAATATTAGGGAAACAGATAAATTATACAGTTAGCTTCTTCATGCTATTTTAATGTAATAGCAGAAAATTATATTATGTGTTTGCCATTTATAATTTATACCTCTGTAAATGTTCAAATATTTCATTCATTGATCATTTACATTAGTCTGTTTGAAAGAGCAAAACTAAATGTTTGAAATGAGGATTATTTTGATCTATATTGGAATGAGCTATGCTTTCTAAGATTTTATCAATGTGTTCGGACTATAAAAAGTTTTAGTACAGAGATATCAAAAAGACATAGTTTAAAATAATTTTTAAAATCCTAACGCAGTCAATCGTAATGTAAAACCTTAAATGTTATTACTGACAACTTTCTAGAATAAGAGCATCTGTTACAGGTAAAAATATACCTTAACTTACCTTGTATTTAGAATAAGAGCATCTGTTACAGGTAAAAATATACCTTAACTTACCTTGTATTTAGAATAAGAGCATCTGTTACAAGTGAAAATATAACTTAACTTACCTTGTATTTAGAATAAGGGCATCTGTTACAGGTAAAAATATACCTTAACTTACCTTGTATTTAGAATAAGAACATCTGTTACAGGTAAAGATATACCTTAACTTACCTTGTATTTAGAATAAGAACATCTGTTACAGGTAAAAATATACCTTAACTTACCTTGTATTCCAGAGTCGTTGCATCAAATATGATAGCCACACCAAGTGAGCAGCAACCATAGAGGCGGGCTCCATCAGGGGAGTAAACCAGTCCTGTCACTCCTCCTCTCAGTTGTCTGCAAATATTTTATTTTTGTTAAAAATAACTTCCATCTTGAGTTTTTTTTTTGTTGTATCAAAATTGTTGATGTTTAGATCAGGGATGAATTTTTGTTGTATCAAAATTGTTGATGTTTAGATCAGAGATGAATTTTTGTTGTATCAAAATTGTTGATGTTTAGATCAGGGATGAATTTTTGTTGTATCAAAATTGTTGATGTTTAGATCAGGAATTTTTGTTGTATCAAAATTGTTGATGTTTAGATCAGAGATGAATTTTTGTTGTATCAAAATTGTTGATGTTTAGACCAGAGATGAATTTTTGTTGTATCAAAATTGTTGATGTTTAGATCAGAGATTAATACTTTTTCAGCTGGGCAACAGCTGTTTTGGAGTCAGTCAAACTAAAAAGACCATTTGCCATGCTATATTTAACCAACCAAGCACCAGAGACAACCATTCCAGTAATATCCCTGTCAGCTGTTTAACAAGATGACATCTATCAAAGAAGGATGATGCTACAATTTTATTTTTTTATTTGATAATTTTAGGTTTACTTGGATTAGGCTATAGGAAAATTTTAGGTTTACTTGGATTAGGCTATAGGAAAATGTTAGGCTTACTTGGATTAGGCTATAGGAAAATGTTAGGCTTACTTGGATTAGGCTATAGGAAAATGCTAGGTTTACTTGGATTAGGCTATAGGAAAATACAATCAGTTTATTATTTAGATCATTTTCCTTACTCTAGCAATAGTCACAAAATCTTTCAGAAGTTAACAAAAAATATGGGTTATAAAATGCAAAAAATAATATTTATTTAAATAATAAATAAATATTAATGATTTTAAAATTAACGAACCTATGCTCAGCTAGCAAAGATGTGGATTCAACATTAAAAATACGGATTGTTCCACTGTGAAATCCACATGCAAATATTTGCTTGGAGGCGTGGTAGACAATGCTGCATGGGCATTCATCAGGAGCACTGAAATCATAGAGCTGCAATAAGGAAATTAATAACATTAAAATGTTCACCAAGTTAGGTAACTCTGGCAACCACAGAAAAATGAAGTACGGAAATTATCAAGGTAAAAATAGCAAGTTCATTTGTGATGTAAGGAAGAACATATCAATTTGATCACAACTGAAAATGATCAATGATGTCAGCGATACAAAGCTGGACATTTTCATAACCAGTTATTTTAAATAGATAAATAAAAAATTATAGAATGTATGGATGACAAGAAAAACTATATTCAGCAAGTTTTCTCCACACCTGTTGTAAGGTTTCAACATCCCATACGCGAATGGTGTTGTCTTCTGACACAGTGGCCAGGTGCTTTCTCATGGGGTCAATAGCAAATGAGAGGACACGCCCTGTGTGAGAGCGCATGACGGTGGTGTACTGTCTTGTTGACACGTCCAGAACACCAAGGTTACCCTGACGTAACACAATAAGAAATGTTAGAATTGAAATACATCACTGCCACTTCAACAGTGCCTTAATGCTTTAAACAAAATGTTTACTCTATTGGTCAAATGCTGTACAAGAAATTGAACACTGATTTTTAATTAAAAGAAAATCTAAAACTTACTGTTGATGTTCCTGCAATTATTTTCAAACCATCAGCAGATAAGCGTGTTGCTGTCACAGGGCCTTCGTGTTCTGGAATACATTTTGATGGAATTACTTATTTATATGCCTTATTTATTTACTTATATCTTAAAGATCTGCATCATGTGTGAACTAAAAGATCTGCATCATGTGTGAACTAAAAGATCTG
>MUZC01000220.1:106489-119270 GCA_002072015.1 Radix auricularia
ATCATGTGTGAACTAAAAGATCTGCATCATGTGTGAACTAAAATATCTGTATCATGTGTGAACTAAAAGATCTGCATCATGTGTGAACTAAAAGATCTGTATCATGTGTGAACTAAAAGATCTGTATCATGTGTGAAATAAAAGATCTGCATCATGTGTGAACTAAAAGATCTGCAACATGTGTGAACTAAAAGATCTGTATCATGTGTGAACTAAAAGATCTGTATCATGTGTGAACTAAAAGATCTGCATCATGTGTCAACTAAAAGATCTGCATCATGTGTGAACTAAAAGATCTGCATCATGTGTGAACTAAAAGATCTGCATCATGTGTGAACTAAAAGATCTGTATCATGTGTGAATAAATTGACCTGATTAAAAAAAAGTGGGCATTTTATATTAAAAAATGGGCACTTTTAAAAAGTACTGAAATTGTGGCAAAAACATTTATGTTGGTGATGTCAAAGTATGTAACAAACAGTAGCTATAAATATTTATGTTGTGGTAGTGAAAGTATGTAACAAACAGTAGCTATAAATATTTATGTTGGTGCAGTCAAAGTATGTAACAAACAGTAGCTATAAATATTTATGTTGGTGCAGTCAATGTATGTAACAAACAGTAGCTATAAATATTTATGTTGTGGTAATGAAAGTATGTAACAAACAGTAGCTATAAATATTTATGTTGTGGTAGTGAAAGTATGTAACAAACAGTAGCTATAAACATTTATGTTGGTGTAGTGAAAGTATGTAACAAACAGTAGCTATAAACATTTATGTTTAGCTATAAACATTTATGTTGGTGTAGTGAAAGTATGTAACAAACAGTAGCTATAAACATTTATGTTGTGGTAGTGAAAGTATGTAAGAAACAGTAGCTATAAACATTTACATTGTGGTAGTAAAGTATGTAACAAACAGTAGCTATAAACATTTATGATATGGTAGTGAAAGTATGTAACAAACAGTAGCTATAAACACCTAACCTTTGAACTTTGAATACATACCTGCCTCCAGATAAACATGAGCGAAGTCCAGGGGCCATAACCTCAGATAACCATCATCTGAGCCAGTTACACAGAAGGTTTCATTTAGGTGCATTGAATTGATAGACATTGTACCAACATCTGGTGATGAGATAAAAGCTATTTGATTGGTTTAAATCATTCATTCCTTAAATGAAATATCAAAACAGTTGTATTGCTTTTTTTTTTTTTTTTTTTTTTTTTTTTTTATAAATATATTTAAGAGATAAAAGTGCACTTTAAATTGAGGCTCTAATTCTTAAATTATTTATTAATGATGAAACATGAAAATTGTGAATTTACTGTTTTAACATCATTCTTAATTAAGTTTTATTTTTAGAAAGATTTAAAGTGAATTTACTTGATTCAGTTGCATTTTTAATTTTTGTTCCTTTTCCTGGCTTAGACTGAAGAGGCAGCAGTCTACGAACATGGTGAATGGTCAGTTTGTTGTAGTCCATCTCAAATATGTGGCCCGACTTGGAGCAGGCATACCTTCAAACAATACGTGGAAGATGAGTAATAATATGACGTAATGTTATTTATGTGGTTATTATGATATGAATGTTGATTTAATTTTATCTATGTTATTATCTCCATATAAAGCACTGTGAGCCTGCTTCCTTGCTGGGATACAGCGCTATATAAATTATCAATTTATCAGGTCAAAAAACTGTTCAGAAATAATTTCAGAAGTATGCATTAACTTGGAAAAATTAAAAAATACAAGATTTGATAAAAACAGAAGCTGAAGATCAACTTACACCAGGTGATTTTCAGGCTGGCTGTCAGTATGTGAACAAAACTCAAAGCATACATCTGTGAACTCCATTGAATGATATTCTCCGAGGTTAACAGGGGCTGACCTCAAGGCTCCTTCTTTGATCCTCCACATCCTCACATTATCCCTACCACAGGACACCATCCTAAGCAGGGAAAGAAAGATGGGAGGAATACATTTAAAAGACAACAACTAAACTTTTGCTAGATATCTAGGATACCATCCTGAATATATTTAAAAGGCAACTAAACTTTTGCTAGATGTCTAGGATAACATCCTGAATACATTTAAAAGGCAACTAAACTTTTGCTAGATATCTAGGATAACATCCTGAATAATTTAAAAGACAACAACTAAACTTTTGCTAGATATCTAGGATAACATCCTGAATAATTTACAAGACAACAACTAAACTTTTGCTAGATATCTAGGATAACATCCTGAATAATTTAAGACAACAACTAAACTTTTGCTAGATATCTAGGATAACATCCTGAATAATTTACAAGACAACAACTAAACTTTTGCTAGATCTCTTGGATCAAAAAACTGAAATGTGAAGCAACTCTCAACAATGATTTTTAAAATTATTTCTATTTTGATCTCATTTGTTCTTTTGTGTTACTTGTCTCCCCCTCAAGACTTTAGGTGGCGCTCTATAAGACCGACTACTGAAAGCTTTCTGTCAAATCTTGCAGTAAAAAATATATTTTTGTACATGCATCTTTGTGAAGAGCTTTACTGAAGCTGAATTTTACATATTTCATGACTACCTTGGATAAGCTCATTAAATTAATAAATGGGATATCCCAATATTGAAACATTAAAAATAACAAATGTAATGTAATATTGTGGGTCTTAAATTAAAAAGATCAAATCATCTCGTCTACCTGGTGTCATCAAAGGGAGCTATGACAATGCGTGTGATGTCAACGTCAGTGTGGCCTTTGGCTAGTATGGACATCTCTCTAGTTTTTGACACTTTAGATGTGTTCCAAACCACCACAAGCTGATAGGACAAATGGTGAAACATAAACTTGGTTCAAAGATATTTTATCAGATATATAGGACAAATGGTGACACATAAACTTGGTTCAAAGATATTTTATCAGATATATAGGACAAATGGTGAAACATAAACTTGGTTCAAAGATATTTTATCAGATATATTAGACAAATGGTGAAACATAAACTTGGTTCAAAGATATTTTATCAGATATATTAGACAAATGGTGAAACATAAACTCGGCTCAAAGATGTTTTATCAGATATATAAGACAAATGGTGAAACATAAACTTGGTTCAAAGATATTTTATCAGATATATAGGACAAATGGTGAAACATAAACTCGGCTCAAAGATGTTTTATCAGATATAGACAAGAAGCAAAAGATTATCATTGAGTCATATTTTTAGCCTCATCATCACAGGCATTGTGTTTGTAAGAATTACCTTTTTATAGCTTACGAGCCAACCTGCGTTGTAGCAGACACCGCTAATGATTTAGTTGACGGGTGACATTTCATTAAGTAATTGTTGGAGAGAGTGTGTGACTACTTTTCTGTCACTGAGCACAAACATTTTTTAAAATTAAAAAAGTTATGTCTCAGCTGGGGCTTGAACCTTTGACCTTCCGCGTGTTAGGCGAATGAAATAACCACTACACTACGAAATAGATGCTGTTCTGAAAGAACAAAGTAATTGACCTCAATTTAACGTATTGTTGGCTTCGTCTCGATGACCCCACACCCTCTGCAGTAACTTTTCTTGCAAGCTGATTGGTTGGTGGGGCAGGAAGACAGCTCGGTGTCCGGCATGTTTGAACCATGAAGAGAATTATTTATATATAGATTTTACAAGCACCGTATAATGAACTATTACCACACAAAGCCACTGTTGCTGAACACATTATATCCCACAATTATTGCAGCCTTTCTACAGCCTTTCAGATCACATATACCTATTCAAGCATAAATTATTTTTTTTTAAATTTGACACTAGCTGCAGAAATGTTCACATCTCAGATTTACATCTTGATACTACACTCAGTTGATTTGACTTCACACATCCAGATAACAGACTACACTCAGTTGATTTGACTTCACACATCCAGATAACAGACTACACTCAGTTGATTTGACTTCACACATCCAGATAACAGAATATCAACCAATAAAGAAGGGTTTGTTCAAATAAAGAGGAACTCACATTTTTTCCATGAGCATCTTTACCAAGTCCACAAAGCACTCCTCCCTTAGCAGAGAAACTGTAGAGAAATCATGTCATACTGTTAATAATAGATTCACCCCAGGCAACAAATTCTCATACGAATAATTACAAGTAAAATGACAGTCAAATATCTCCCAGGTGTGCAACTCAAATGAAAGTCAAACATCTCCCAGGTGTTGGGGTGAGAATGTCTTACCTGAGACAGGAAAGAGAGTGGTCGTGAGCCTTGGAAATACTGAGACATTCCCCTGATGCATACTTCCAGACTCTGACAACACTCATGGCCCCAGTCTGACCGCTGGCCAGTAAGCTTGAATTGGCTGTCATTGCCAAGCAAGACACCTACAATTGAGACAAAACACTACTGAGTGACCAACAACCCAAAATGTACACTACAGGAGAGAGGGCGTGTTGATTTATATTATTATCTAGCAGCTTGATGATTTCTAATAAAACATCTACCTTTCTATTATTACTAATATGTTTAACTCTTAATGTGCCAAAGCGCTATAATCCGCCGTTTACCGTTTTTTTTACCAAAGCGCGATAATGCGTGACTTGATAGAGCTCTCTTTAGAAACGAAATTACAGAAAATAAAAACTCTTCAGTGCATGAAAAACGATGTTTTCGACTTCCGGCAATGGCAGCTTTTTCCCTCGCTAGTGTTATCGCTCGCTTTGCGAAGTTTTTACGTGGTTTTTTTTGGAAGATGCGATTTTGCTATACTTTATTACAAAGTAATAGTACTAAACTACAGGTAAAAATAGTTTTAAACTCAAAACGGTCTTTCAGATACATTAAATAACCATTCTTATCCTAAAAGATGATGTCAGTATGACAGTAATAATATAAATGGATTTTTACACAATTTTTTAAAATTTCATAACTGGTTGATCACAATTCAGGAAATTCTTAAGGTACTGAGGCGGAAGTTTTCCAAAAACCTTATGGCACATTAAGAGTTAATTAAAAATGATACAGTGCTCATAAATTCTATTTCCATTGACCTAATAAAATTGGGAGAAGAAAAGAGATGGGAGTGGGGTGTGTATGAAGGGGGTGGGGGTGTATATGTTTGTGTGTGTGGGGAGGGGTGAGGTGCTTTTGGGTAAAGGTTAAATGAGTATAATCTCTTTGGGTAATTGATATAGTATATAAAAATATCACTTTTCTCTTTGAAATAATTTTAACCATGTCTGTATTGATAGTATCACCTGGTCTATAACTAGAGCGTTAGCTATGAATAGGATTTTTTGTATTGATAGGACTATTATCTTGTCAAAATTGATAGTTTCCTTACCTTGTCTGTATGACCAATAAAAAATCGTTGCACACCATTAGCTATCTTCATGCTGACAACAACAGCATGACAAGGGTAGATAACTGACAATCCATCAAATGACCAGAGAGTCTGTGAGTGATGATAAAACAAGAAATCTTTCATTTAGAAGTTAAGGGACAGTTTTTCTAATTTCAAAACTACAACCTATTAAAATGCTTTTAAATAAACTAAAGATTGTATTTCCTAAACAAGATCAAATTCAGTTTTATTGAAAGAATCTTTTATGAGATACATTTGTATAAATAGTTTTATAACACAAATACAGTAGTTCTGAAGCTAGCAAATAATCTTGAGAAGATTGGTATAAAACGGCAGGAGAAACTGAAAATTTAGTAGAGGCAGATGTACTTCACATATAACAAATATTTTACCTTTTTCATCACAAACTTTGTTTTTTGCAGCTGTAATAATGATTATTAAAATCCAATCTTCTCCAATGAAATGTTTTAGTCAAATGTTTTATTTACAAAATATCACTAAGTAATAAAATATTGGAGATGAGATTTGACATCTACACGTATCTTGAATTTTTTTTTTCATTAAAAAAAAAACCTCACTCTTTGTTAATATGTCAACTAATGAAAAGAAATATACACTATGAACTTAGTAGCTCAGACTTTTTGTGGATATAAAAAGAAATACTAATAGATCCCTGTTACCTTTTTTTGTTTCCAGTGATGTGACAGAAATAACATTCCTTACTTTTAACAATGGTTTTATATAATTTTGTTGGGCCCTGAACCATGCTAAAAGGGAAAGAACTCTTGTGATATAAATTACTTACATCTTGAAAACTGACACCTCCAAATCCAATGATTCTTTTTAACTTCATTATGGGGTTAGGTTCTAGTGCCTACAAGATAAGTTTTGGAAATTTAACTTTAAAAAAACAACAAATAATACACGAAAAAAGATATTTTTCCTCACTCTGAATTAAAATAATTTATTTTAAAGAATTTGCTGCTGAAATGTTTACCTGTATAGATTATTAGCTTTAAAATAGAGTGATTAAGTATGTTTCCATCTTGGCTTTACTCTCACTCAGCTTTGAACATAAGTGATAAGATTTTTGATGGAACAATTTAGTTTGTTACAATGAAAGGATACAAAGAGAACGCTGCTCATTTAAATACAGGAAAGGGTATTCATTTTTTTCAAATTAGTAAAGACTTAAGGTAGCATATGGATAACAAGGTAATGGTTCGATAAGATGGTGAAAGTCCAACAAATGTTGGAGTCTGAGCATGGAGATGGAAGGCAATTAAATTGAGGTGATTGGATAAATATGACTGAGCAGGCCAGAGCCATACAAGGACTATAATGTGACTGAGCAGGCCAGAGCCCTACATGGACTGTAATGTGACTGAGCAGGCCAGAGCCATACATGGACTGTAATGTGACTGAGTAGGCCAGAGCCATACAAGGACTGTAATGTGCCAGAGCCATCCAAGGACTGTTATGTGACTGAGTAGGCCAGAGCCATACAAAGACTGTAATGTGACTGAGTAGGCCAGAGCCATACAAAGACTGTAATGTGCCAGAGCCATCCAAGGAATGTTATGTGACTGAGTAGGCCAGAGCCATACAAAGACTGTAATGTGACTGAGTAGGCCAGAGCCATACAAAGACTGTAATGTGACTGAGTAGGCCAGAGCCATCCAAGGACTGTTATGTGACTGAGTAGGCCAGAGCCATACAAAGACTGTAATGTGACTGAGTAGGCCAGAGCCATACAAGGACTAAATGTGACTGAGCAGGCCAGAGCCATACAAAGACTGTAATGTGCCAGAGCCATACAAGGACTGTAATGTGACTGAGCAGGCTAGAGCCATACATGGACTGTAATGTGCCAGAGCCATACAAGGACTGTAATGTGACTGAGCAGGCCAGAGCCATACATGGACTGTAATGTGACTGAGTAGGGCAGAGCCATACATGGACTGTAATGTGACTGAGTAGGGCAGAGCCATACATGGACTGTAATGTGACTGAGTAGGGCAGAGCCATACAAGGACTGTAATGTGACTGAGTAGGGCAGAGCCATACAAAGTCTGTAATGTGACTGAGCAGGCCAGAGCCATACATGGACTGTAATGTGCCAGAGCCATACATGGACTGTAATGTGCCAGAGCCATACAAGGACTGTAATGTGCCAGAGCCATAGATGGACTGTAATGTGACTGAGCAGGCCAGAGCCATACAAGGATTGTAATGTGCCAGAGCCATAAAAGAACCGTAATGTGACTGAGCAGGCCAGAGCCATACAAGGACTGTAATGTGCCAGAGCCATACAAGGACTGTAATGTGCCAGAGCCATACAAGGATTGTAATGTGCCAGAGCCATAAATGGACCGTAATGTGACTGAGCAGGCCAGAGCCATACAAGGACTGTAATGTGCCAGAGCCATACAAGGACTGTAATGTGACTGAGCAGGCCAGAGCCATACAAGGACTGTAATGTGCCAGAGCCATACATGGACCGTAATGTGACTGAGCAGGCCAGAGCCATACAAGGACTGTAATGTGACTGAGCAGGCCAGAGCCATACATGGACTGTAATACGACTGAGTAGGGCAGAGCCATACAAGGACTGTAATGTGCCAGAGCCATACAAGGACTGTAATGTGCCAGAGCCATACAAGGACTGTAATGTGCCAGAGCCATAAATGGACTGTAATGTGACTGAGCAGACCAGAGCCATACAATGACTGTAATGTGCCAGAGCCATACATGGACTGTAATGTGACTGAGCAGGCCAGAGCCATACATGGACTGTAATGTGACTGAGTAGGCCAGAGCCATACAAGGACTGTAATGTGACTGAGTAGGGCAGAGCCATACAAGGACTGTAATGTGACTGAGTAGGGCAGAGCAATACATGTACTGTAATGTGACTGAGTAAGGCAGAGCCATACAAGGACTGTAATGTGACTGAGTAGGGCAGAGCCATACAAAGACTGTAATGTGACTGAGTAAGGCAGAGCCATACAAGGACTGTAATGTGACTGAGCAGGGCAGAGCCATACATGGACAGTAAAACTACTATAAATGATAACTGACAAAAAGTATTGAACATTTCAGATGATGTATTAATCTCAAAATGTAATTAACATGGGGTGACACTGGCCTCTATTTTGAAGGAAATAATGAGTAAGACATTATGTTTAAATCAGTTTTATGATCAAGATAATAAAAGGACTTGAAATGCATTATATTCCTCTAACAAAAAGACTTAGATGAATTAATAAAATGGGAAACTAACTGGAGTATGTCCTTCCACCCAGAAAAATGTCAACTGCTAAGAGTAACAAAGAAAAAGAAACAAATAAATTCAAAATATTTCATTCATGGAAAAGAACTAACCCAAACTAAAGATGCGAAATACTTAGGAGTCATAATAAATGAGAAACTATCTTGGAATCCCCATGTCAATGAAGTTATTAAAAAATCAAACAAAACCTTAGGCTTTATAAAAAGAAACTTTTACAAATGTAACAAAGATATAAAACTAAAATGCTATCTCACCCTGGTGAAACCTATACTAGAATATGCATCTTCAGTATGGGACCCATCCACCAAAGAAAATATTGATAAGTTAGAACAAATACAAAAAAGAGCTGCCAGATTCATTACTGGAGAATATTCAAAACTGACAAGAGTAACACCATTAGTTAAATCATTAAACCTTGAAACACTAGAGGATAGAAGAACCAAGGGTAAATTAGTAATTATACATAAGGCAATTAATTCTAATTTAGAAATACAACACAAAGATAACCTAATACAACCCTCAAATAGACATAAAGATAAAAACACCTTTCTTATTCCATATGCAAGAACAAACACATACAAGTTTTCTTTCTTTCC
The DNA here is from genome assembly GCA_002072015.1 of Radix auricularia. NCBI lineage: Eukaryota > Metazoa > Mollusca > Gastropoda > Lymnaeidae > Radix > Radix auricularia. Next base: position 115,737 of record MUZC01000220.1, read on the forward strand.
GTCCGGTATTCGGGCGTGGAATGGGTTGCCTGAAGAAACCAGGAAAGCCACCACTTTATCATCTTTTAAAACTCTAGTAAGAATACAGGACTAAACACAAACCATAGACATACGTAGGACGCAATAATCTTCTGTACAGAAGGAGCGTCTGTAACATATAAGATTAGATAAAAACATTTCACAACTTCAAACTTACTTTATAATTTGGCATAGCATCAGATGGAGGAAAAATCTGTCTCATTTTTCGATCCTAGAATTTGTAGAAAAAATATTGCATTACATTTAAAGAACATAGTCAAATTTAAAATATCAAATAAAATACCTTAGAAGAAAGTAACTTCAAAGTCAAATAACACAAAAATATTAGAAGCATAATAATTATGAAAATACACAAATTAAATGCATGGATTCATTGTATAATGTAGGGTACTAATTAAAAAAAACTATTTTCTCCACTTGACTCGAGCAGTTATACACTGGCGTATATATTATTTTAATTGAATTATATTGAGACCACAAAAATTATCAATTAGTTGATCTAAAAAGGCTAAATGCCATTTAGATCAAGGCAATCATAAAATAAAAACTTGTATGTAGATATTCTGATTTATTTGCTCTCTCAGCCCACTTTTGTTTGGATGATGCCCCTTGCTTTCAAACACACCCCCCCCCACCCACCCAAATATATTTATACTACCACAATGAATTACGAGCACATAGTTGGATACAGCCTTAACTGTGGCATTTCTTGAAGTTCCTTCCCAAGAAAATCCCCACCCTCTTCCTGAATACATCTGATTTCCTCATTGTCAGTGTTTGCTCCAGTACTTCTCAAATTGTTATTCCCAAATATACAACCTTTTAAACTATTTTAATTGTGTGTTTTTATTTTTTTTTAAACTATTATAGAATATGATGTAATCATTTACATACCATATCAAATATCAAATCTTACCTTCTTTTTATATTTTTTATAACCATCTGGATGTGCATAAACATGGATTTCATCCATATAGTCTTCATTTATGTTTGTTGGAATCTCAGGTATTTCTTTTGTAATTTTTCTCATGTCAGGTTTCTTAAGTTTTGTCATACAAAAGAAAATAAAACTGATAGAGAATTTTCTAAAAAGAAAATGACTTCAGAATTACTGTTTAATATCATTTACATTGATTTTATCTAAATCATTCAGCAAGTGATTTGATTGTTAAAAAATCAAAACAATATGTGTAGCATCCTTAAAACATTGTCTAATTTTTATACTTCAAAATAATAAATTAAAGGTACCAGGTATGCGATCAAGATCAAAATATTTTTTATTTATTAAAAAAATCAGCTATTTATACAAACACGAATTAAACAAACCAGGCTTGATACCTCTTTAGGAGCTGTGAGTTTATGGATCATGGACACTCTGTCAGACACACATTTGCTCACATCAACTGTTCTGGTCTGAATTCTTAATGGATTATGCATGGCACTGTGCAGGTTGGATGCTAAAGTAATAGATTTTAATATAGTTTTTTAAAATTGTTTTCCTTTAATTGATTGATAGTGAATACCTGCCAACAGGAAAGAGAAGAAAAAAATTGTATAGGGATCCGCCTGTGACGTCAGGACAACCCGGGGGGGGGGGGGGGGCTGATTTAAGAACTACATACTAAATAAATATCAAGTGATAAAGTTACCTCCATTATCTTTTAAGAATCTAGAGAGTCTAACACTACAGACTATGAGAAAAACACTGCTGGGAATGTTTAATTTACACATCAGAATATACATATTTTTTATAAATGTATATATGCACAGTGTTCCGTTTTCCAGAATCTTCCTAGTGGCCTTTTAGCACTTGTCAAACAATTATTTGGTCAACTGAAGTTAGCTTTGAAATTGATTTTAGTTGCATATTACAATCAAATTTTAGCTTGACGGGGTATCAGTGTCAGATTTAATGCTTGACCTTGTTTCATTGTAATTATCCTGTTAACATTTCTTTGACTCTCGCATTTAAAAGTTAGATATTCTCAAGATATTTATTTCTTCCAATAAGAAGGGAGGTAAATAAAACTTTCAACCTCATTACTGAAACTGAATAGCCAATTCCTACAACAATAATTGGTAACAGGTGTAGATTCACTACTGTTACTTTACATAATTTACTAATTTAACAGCAGTTGTAATTTTTGCGATTTATGTTTATTGTTATTGAACCCACCACTTTCAAAAGATAATTTGGTCAGCAAATGTTTCACCACAGGGCGATGGCCTTATAATGAGTGTTTTTCCAAATACTGATACTGTTTTACAAACAATAATTGACTTTTAAAAAAATATTTGTTTCGTAAGACTATTCTTAGTACTAGTACTGGTACTTGTAAGATCAGTCACACTGGAAAACCTTTTTGACAAGTTTCTTTAAAAATGTATCCACTTAATTTATGAAAAGTCACAGTAGCTGTATAATGTTTAATAGACTGGCAAAAGTAATAATTTACATTCGGATGACCAACAAAGAAAGATTTAGAGATCGCGGGTTCACTTAAATAAAAGCAAGAAAGTGGTAAAATTGAAATAGACATACAGTTTATTATTTTGTTATAAAATTTTTCTTTTTTGCCACTTTCAGATTGTTATATTGTGAAGATTTTTAAAAGTCGAAAGGAAAGATCTTGACAGAATTTTAGAATCAGAGGTAAAAAATCAGTATAATTCCGATAAATCAGAATAGTTGGCAGGCCTGATAGTGCTTTCCAAAAGTGAATTTGTGAAATAGACAACAATGCTCCAAATGTTAAATTACACTTTTTGGAACTACACCAATCATTACCATAATGGAAACTTATTTTATTGGCTGTTGTGTAAGAACATTTTTTCAAGTGAGTTCATATGAATCAGTCAAATAATAAATAGAATAGTTACCATGTTTAGTTAGCTTAGACTTTGATTTATTCACTTGTATAGTATCAAAAGGCTGATGAGTGTTGTCTGATGGAAATCTGAAATTAATTAAAGACAGAAGAATTGTTGTTGTTTTTTCCAGTTATATTCTCCTTGCTGAAGCATTTAACTTGCATATTAGCTTTTTTTTAACCCACCAACATTTCATTCTGATTATTCATTAATATTATGTGCAGACAATAAAATTATTCTGAAACCACTGTCTATTTTATTGTGCATCATCTTTGGAATATATGTTGTTTATGCTCTAAAATCAATGTATGCAAAATGTTTTGCTTAGGTCACACATGATTTTGATGAAAACATAGATTACATACCTTATAAAGTCATAAAGGTCATGCCAGTGTTCCCCTTTTCCAACAGGATATGACATATCTCTTGGCAAAGGACAAATGTTAAGAGCCATAAGGCCCTGTCTCTTTGCTTCTTCCATGGTCAGTTCTGTAGAGAATTTTTATTGATATTTATTATAAAAGAGATATATTATCTTATATATTTCACATAAGGAATACTTCAAGAGAATAAAAAGATATTTTAAATATTTAGTTAGTTTTCTTAGTAATGTAACACCCCCCC